>CAOKZL010001929.1:0-265110 GCA_948472985.1 Iguana delicatissima | reverse complement strand
ATGCCCCCTTACTTGGAAGGGGCTTCACTTGCTGTTAAGCCTAAGGAAGCCAAATGTCTTGGGCCTGCTCTGCTTCTCTTCTTGGATCAAAGCAACAGACCGTTTTATACGTATGGAAATATTTTCCAGCTGTTCTGAGCCCTTACATACAGGAAGCTCCACTGTGCCTGATGCACAGGATGTTTTAGAAGGACACCTACCTATTGGAATAGTGTGATGCACAATATAGAAAAAAAATACAGAACCAGCCAACAAAAATTGAGCCTGCCCGTGTCCACAAGGAAAAAGACCAGAGGTACATGCTTGAACATGCTTCATTTGGGTACATGCTGCGTTTGGGTGATAACTGGGCCATGGAGGGGCATATAGTCCATTATGTGACTGTGTTCTGAGCCTCCCCTTCTCCTTTCTGATACAAACTTAATCATGAACTGGAGATGGAAAAGCAAAGGTCTGTTTCTTTCCAGTCTTTGAAAGTGGGCAGGATTTCTCTGTCCAAGCGGCAACAGCAAAGAAACTTACTTTTTGGAACTGGACTGTACCCCCTCTGCTGCACAGGAGTAGTTCCCAATCTCATTTCCAAACTGTAATGCCACAGATGCATCGCATTTGTCCACTATTAGGATGGCCACTTTTTCTTTGGAAGGTCCTTGCACAGAACCCAAGGAGCTGATCTTGGGCTGAAACGATACAGCAAGAACTAAGCAGACATCACCTAAATATCAAAACCATGTTGCCTCCATGGACTAGGAGCCAAAGTTCACATTAGGAAAAGGGACAGAGTATAACTTTCCTGATTCATTATTTGACTGGAATGCAGATGGGAAGAATTCCTTACTCAGATTCTTTCAATTTTTTTCCAAAATTCCATGCATGCAGAAAAGTAGCACAACAGTTTTTCCTGCCATGTTAATGTCCAGAGGCAGGGAGCTTTTAATCTGTGCATTTAACCATTCACTTCACCAACAAATGAAGTGGGATCATGATTGTCTTGCCCTAACACAAAGCCTGAACACAACATAAAGCAATACAACCAGTTAGAGGTGTAATTCCTTCAGTGTGGTTGCCATCCTCATAACGTAAATATCTAAGGTGTAGCCAGCCATATCTGAATGCTGAAAAGACCAGAGCTAGTTTCTGAATACTTCAGATTTTCTATACATTTCCCCAGATTTCAGATAAGTGAATGCTGATAAATTTTGGTCACTGACTTTTCAAAATGTTTTTTTAAATCAATGGGGATGTTGAACATACACATGTGAATACTAATCTCCATTGCATTTTAGACATTTCCTATAATATACATACACTGAGTACCACCCCTTCCAGCTAAATTTTTATCCTAGAGCAACAAATAGGGAGATATAAATACAGATACAGATATCCCTAACAGCTTGGCAGCCTCTCAACTGGACAAAGGTGGGGAAGAAGCAGATAACAATAAAAAGAACAAGTATTATGAAAGGACAGCTACTCAGATAACACATGATGGGACGGCCACCAAAAATAGTAGCTCTGAGCGTTCTCTCTTTTACTATATCCTCTGCTGTTACCATCAAATACCTTTTTCCACCTTAGCCATGGAGGCAATTATATGGGTCAGGGTGTAGAAATGTAAATCATAGTGGCATCAGGATGGGAGGTACATTGAACTTGAAGTTATGGTGGAGGAAGAGGAAACTTGACAAGCAGTATCAGCTTTTACTGGCAGGTCTGTGCAGCAATGTGTGTATACATTTACAGTTGGCCCTCCACATTCACTAGAGTTAGGGGCACAGGACCCTCACAAAAATGGGAAAATTGCAAATATCAAAAAGTGTGTGTGTGTGTGTGTGTGTATCTGCTAAGGGGATTAAGGCATGGTAGGGAGAACAGGCACACACGATCCAAACCAGGTCCAGGAAAGAAGAGGGAAGGGGGTGGCTTGGCATGATAGCCCTATCATTCCTTTTGCTTGCCCATCTCCTTCCTTGGGTGTGGGAGACATTGGAATAGTGTTGGTGGTGCTGAGAAATCGGGCTGCAAGCCATCCTTAGCTGGCCAGGTAGTGGCTGGTGGAGGAAGGCCAGAGGTGGGCTTTCAAAGAGTTGAGTGGCCTGAGCAGAGCTGTTGAGAAGGAAAGAAAAGAAGTGCTTCAGATGGGCAAGCGGGGTTGAAGAAACTTGCAAATAATCAAATCTGTAAAAGTGAAACATGCAAATGTGGAGGGCCAACTATATGTTTGGAGGGGGTATATGCAGAAACATAGGGTATATAAATGCGGAAGGGGAAGAGTGTTAGTGTGATGTGTGGGTTAGAGTCTTGGGCCATTTCCGCACTATACTGTTATAGTGCTATTATTCCACTTTCAACATCCCATGGAATCCTGGGCTTTGCAGTTTAGGGAGGGTCCAGCCAGCCCCTCCCTAAACTGCAAACCCCAGGATTCCACGGGATGTTGAAAGTGGAATGATAACGCTATAACAGTCTAGCGTGGAAATAGCCTTGGACTAGGATTCTGGAAGACCAGGGCTGAAATCAGCACTGGTGACCTTCAGTATGTCACATTCTCTCAGCCTTAGAGGAAAGCAATGGCAATGGCAAACCCCTTCTGAAGAAAACTTGCCAAGAAATCTCTGAGAGAGCCATCACAAGCAAAAGTCAGTCTGAAGGTACATAACAACAACAGCAACAACTATGGAAATTAGGTCGATATACATAAAGTTCCTAAGCATCCTCCCATCCAGTCACTGACCACACTCAAGCTTCAGCACAGTTTCCGTATGATGTGCCTTCAAACTATGTCTTGAGAAGATGAATAATTTGTACTGAACTATCTCTGAAATACAAAAAGACTGTTAGGGTGCACACTGAATGGTGTGTGTGTGTGTGTGTATGTGTGTTGGGGGTGAACTCAGCACTTGAGGACAGCCTGGGGGAAAAAATACTGTAGAAGAAGACAACTGTTATTTGTGGCTTGCTACATCTGAACACAACCAAGGTAAGGAAATAATCACGATAAAAGGAAGCAAACTATGTCAACACCTACCTTGTTGTAGTAGTGAAGCTGCACTGTATGCCATTGCCCATCACTCACACCTCCTGGCACATATGGAGTGACAATGGTGCTTGACTCACCTGTAGGGAGGAGTGACATCACATCCTGTCAGGCAGACAGATTTAGGGCCAAACTCTCTGATACTTGGAATGTGTGAAATGTGACATTTTCCTCAAAAAATAAGAGTCAAAGGGATGTGCAACTCACACCAACCTTGCAATTATTTCAACATTAGATCAAAACCTTTGTACTTATCTGGGCATTTCAAGCTGATCAGTCTATTTTATGGTATCTTTTCCTTCAATCATTAAAAAAATTACATTTTAATGATTTTTATTATATTCTTTTTATTCTTTTTAGTATAACCTTTTTTTAGTTATATGTATTTTTCACTATCCAAGTCTATTATTCAGTTCCCCACTTTTCTGAGAAGTGAATGCTGACAACCATATTTGATATCTTTTGATGCTGAGCAGCTTAAACTTATGACAAGTAAAACTTGATAGTCTTTAAAGTGGGGATCACAAAGCCCTCCAGATGTTGCTGGACTAAAACTCCTAGCATCCACATCCAGCACAGCCAACAGTGAAGGCTGCTGGGACAGGAAGTCCAGCAATATCTTGAGGACTGCCAGATCCCCACCCCTGCTTTCAAGTCCCAACACACTCTCTCTCTCTTTTTTTTTACTGCAACAGAGTAGCATGATTACCCTGCTAATAACAAAATGGGAGATGGTTAGGATAAGACTGGGTGTTAATCCTTTCCCACTGTGGTACAACAACAGTAAAAAGGGTTAATCTCTAATGTGCCACCCAGCTGTTACTTTTGAAGAAAAGAAAATCTAGACACAGACACACAAAATGCATCTTTGAAAGCTCCTTCCACCCAATGCAGAGAGCTAAATGGGGGTTGAAATAATAAAGCAAGGAGGCATAACACTAGAATCATGTGCCTCATTTTTCATGAAGAGTCAAATTCAGAAAAAGGACAAAATATGCGTTTCCTGATTCCATACCAATTCAGAATGCAGATGGTGTGGGGAGGGCAGAATTATTTGTTTGAACCCTTACCAACATAATTAATTAAATTATTAAGCAAATAACCTCTGCATGCAGAAAACTAGCACATAAAGTACATATTAATTTTTGCTGATGAACTAATTTTCCAGGTCATTTATCTTTTATATTTATCTATTAAGTGAGCCACTAAAACAAAATGATGCAAATCAAAGATTTTTGTTTGACCCCTTGGCAATCTCAAGAATTGCTCATGTGCAGTAGGAACATCATTCTGCCAAACCTATCAAGATAAGAGATTTCCTTTTTGAGAAAGTGTCATCCTCCATGTTTCATCACTTGCCACAACACACATCTGCTGAAACCAACGTCATAGCTAGTGTGTTGGGTATATAAACATGGGAAGAGGGAGGTGAATGATAGCTTGCTTTAATACATAACGTGATGTTTTTAAAGGAACAGTAGAGTCGCTCAAATTTTATGAAAGAAGGCATACACCCTTCATACTCAAATATCAGTATTTCTATGAATCATTCCAAACATGTTGGCTAGGGAACTTAGCAAAGATAACTGTCTTGCCATTAATATTCACTCAGCTTATCCAAAAAGCAGCTCCCCTGCTGAACAACTTGAGACAAAAGGAACCCATATAAGCCAAAGAACATTTGGCACAAGTCACAGCATCAGAGATACATTTTGGAGATTTAATAAATAGGTTATGGTCAGTGGCTTTTATGAGTATTAAAAAAACCCCTATATGATGCTATATAGATTCTTTTTAACTGTGTTTTCTGTCTTTATTAGGAAAGGTTACTGATTTCACATAGCTTAGACTGTCTGTTGGTTTGCCATACTGAAACTAAGAAAGCAAGCTTTGGGTTCCTGTTTCAAGAGTACAAAAGTAACTTTGACAGGGTATTGGCTCAGATACATTTAGAACCCAAGAAACAAAAGCCACTTCCTTTAATACAGTAGCTACATTTAAGACACATTACATCTGAGCATGGCTTTTGAGGCTGAAGAAACCATTAAAGGTTTTTACGGCTTTAGGCAGAACCAGATGAATAAAGGATGTTGGAGGTCTCGTTATGTCACATGGCAGGATGGCTTTTAATACCGCAGTTTAAAACAGCACACATTTCTGTACTGATGCAATTCTATCACTCATCCAGACGCTAACAGCATGCATAAATAGTCCTTTGAGATATAATTTAATGTGACTGTTTGTGACCTTTACACTCAACACAATATGAAGACGCACATATACACAGAAACATGAACACAAATACTCCTGTGCATACAAATACACTCTCTTCCACTCTCCCATTTTATGTTTCTGAAGCCCATCCACGCACATGGCATATACTCATACATATAAATAGAGCTTCATATTTTCCTTTGTTTGTCTTGTCAGAAAAGCGCCCATTTCTGCATCACCAAAAGAGAGAACAAAAGGAGAGTTTGTCCTTTATAATCTGCTGATGTACAAGTATAGATGTAAACTTGTAAGCTATTATAGTAATTGAAAAAGAAATCTTACCCTAGTGCAAAGGCTATGACCAGATGACCTATGTGTGGCCTACGCAGCTTATCATCTTAATGTGCAATTTCAAAGTCTCTGGTCTCCTTTTTGTGTTTTTTCTTTAGGGTATAACCCTCCAAATAGAGGACCCCTTCAGGAAGAGGACTGTTCTTCAAAGAGAGGACTGTCCTCCATAAAATAGGACAAATAGCCACCCTGTCTCAGAGGCAATCACACTGCTCTAGACAAGGCACAACCTAGATATCAACCTCTCCATTTTAAAGGCTACTGTACATAGTCTGGCAAAGAAACACAAGCCACAGGCTTTTCCATCTAACCCTTGCAATCACTGTATCAAAACACAAACACTGATTCACCAAGACCCACAAAAATATTGACATACAGATCTACACATCTGCATTCTTCTTCAGGCTTGATTATGGCACCACCAAGAGTCTAGAGCAGTATTTCCCAAACTTTGATCTTCCAGATGTTTTGGACATCAAACCCCAGAATTGCTGACTGTTGGCCAATCTGGCTAAGGCTTCTGGGAATTGAAGTCCAAGACAGTTGGAAGACCAAAGTTTGGGAACCACTGGTCTCAAGCTTACTTCTTACTTCTCAAGCTTACCTCTACTCTGATGAGCCATATATTTCCACAAGGACTGGTGCACTATTTATATTCACTCCTCCTGCACAGATGTGAACATACACACACACACACCCGGTGCAGTCACTGGCTATGTGAACTCCTAAGGCACAAGAAATTTATGCCTGACCTCACACAACAGGTTGACTTGTATCACACCTTCACACTCTTCCCAAGACAATATCCAGAGGGAAGAGTATCTGTTTGGATACTGCTGTGGAAAAGCTCCCAAGAATCTTCAAGCAAGTGTTTCTAACACTCCTGCGGGGGGGGGAGGGATATCAAGTGCACATCTCCTGGGACTACCCCAATCACTTCAGCACCTTAAAGTTTGGGAAGAAGGCTGGTCCTACATTACACTCATCAGAGAACAGGGTTATGTTCACCATGGCAAGTGCAGTCAGCTGAATTGTTCAAGTCTGGCTCAATGTCAATAAAGTATTTGGCTTTTTGAACTGATCTATCAATTTTCCTTTATTGGGAATATGGTGATAAAGGAACATTCAGATCGGCAAGGAGTTTTAAAGGTTCTCAAGCACACTCCCTCCATGTATAGATAACCCTCCAGGAACTATGTAGTCTGAAATGAAGCCATGTTCTATAGAAGGGATAGAAATCAGGAGGCTCTCCAGTTGTCTCTGGAACACAATTTTTAGCAGCGCTAGCCAGTAGGACCAACAGTGATGAACTCTGGGAATTGCAGTCCAGTAGCTTCTAGAGGCCTGCATGTTTCCTACTCCTGTTCTGTAGGTTACTTAACATAATAAGTAATGTGGTGTGACAAGTCACATCCATCTTTCCTGCACCACAGTCAGCACCTGTTGTGTGTGTGTGTGTGTGTGTGTACTTTCAGCAAGGATACTGTCAACCAATACACCCACCTGTGGAGTACTTTAGCTGGACCTGCTCATCCACAATCTCTACAGCCAGGAAGTCATGCTTCTCATTTAGACGTCCGTTGTAGATTAGGAGGCCACCACGCTCCACGGTAGCAAATCTAACACAAGCAACAAGAGTGATGAAGTAGACAAAGAGGTATATTTGATGACTAAGCAAATTACTTTTACTCAGGATCTGAGATGAGTGATAAATCCCTCTTAAGAGCAATACCTATCTACAATCCGCTTATCTGATGCAGTCACCCCAAGAGAGTGTTGCTGTTGCAGAAAGATCTACCTTTTGATCCAGCCACCAGCGGAAGGTAGAGTTGCCCTCTTCCTGCTGCCTTGCAAGTTTCTAACAGTTTAAATGGCAAGCCAGTGGTTAATAAGCTTTCATTGCACCCCATATCTGGTAAAGACACACTTGCGGGACTTCTATTTATCATACACTTAGAAACCCTTCTTTGAGTTAAAATTAAATAGTGGTTCACAGTCCTAACTGTCTTCTCATTCTTGTGGCTAGATTAAAATATTGTACTCAGAGGACCAATCCTGTCCCCCTTTTTAAGGTAGCCCAAAGTAGCAGGAAAGAGAAACCCAGGAAAGTAGGGAAGATGCATTTTGGACTGTAGGGAACTATCTATCCCACCAAGATGGTAGACAGTGTCCTCAGTGGTAGATCTGTGAGCAGTTGTTACATGGCTGTTGTGCCAAGAACGTACGAGAGGGAGAGTGTCAAGTGGAACCTCTGACGCAGTCCTCGAAACATGATGAAAGATTTCGGGGGGAAGGAGCGTGTAGATACTTCACAGTAAGGCTTTTCAAAGCCTCCAGGAGGACACTGGCACTGGAAACCACCGTCTGCCGAGTTGGTGCAGGTGCCTCCATTCTTACACACACCAGGCACACAGTGTCCTGCCTGACTATCCACCTCACAGTTGTCACCTGTTGAGGAAAAAATAAAACAAAAACAAAAAGACAAATGAATTACTTGAGACTCTAAAAAGGGAAATTAGAAGAGGATACATCAGAGCAGAAATATCAGACTGAGACTCCCAGGATTTATGAAAATATTGGCATGACAGGAGACATGGCACATCCACTTCTTCTTCAGCCTCGAATGTGATACTGCTGGAAGCTGAAACATCCTTGAATTTGATATACCTCTGCTTCTCAGTTATGTCCTACAACACTCTTATCCAATCTGGCTTCCTACAGATGCTTTGGACTAAGACTCATATCAGCTCCAGCCAACATGCCCAATGGTTATGGATGATGGGAGTTGAAGACCAATATATGTGAAGGTAGTCAAGCTGGGGAAAGCTTCTGTAGAGCAAACCTCCAGAATCAACCTAGTGGCACTTTAGTGCAACACTTCCCAAGCTATCTGATATAGCAGACTTACAGCTTTTCCACTCCCCAACATGCCTGGGATCAGTACTGTATTTGTGCCAATTGGCCGCAACTGTTTCTTTCCTAGAAACTTGCCACTGAACAGCAGACAAACATCAGACCCTGGACCATCACTTTGACCATCACTAGTGCAGGAAACTATGCTCTGCTACCTTCTGTGCAAATACAGATCAGGAAAGACCACAAAACCTGAAGTGTAGCTGTATTGGGAGCTGGGGGATTCTGAAAGCTGTAGTCCAACAAAACAAAACAAAACAAAACCACCCCATCGTCTCCAAGTTCTGTGGTCTTCTCCATCCACTAACTCTATCTCAAAGTGTCATCCTGAAGTTCTGTCATCCTGAAAACTATTAGTCAACCTGAACAGCTGAGATTTACTTGCTGAACTTTGAACAAAGCCTGGTACTGAACTAATTCAGAAAGCCCCATTAGATCAGTTCCTCTCAATTTAAGGCCAAAGTTTGCTTGTACATTATTGCTGATCTCTGCAGTGACATGCTGCCCAAAGCTGTCTCTTTAAGGAGGAAATACTGGGCCAGGCACTGGTTCCTGAAGGGTTTCCAATCTCAGCACTGAACATACCTGAACAGCATGCTACAGCTCACCTTGAGCTCCCAACCTTCACAGCAAATATTCCATTAACCTTCCTAGTGGCTCAAGGAACATAGGGAAAGCTCTCTGACCAAGCACGGCATATGAAGTGTAGAAACTCTACTGGGGATTCTAGTTTTTCAGTCACTTTAAAAGGTGGGTACCTTCCAGTTATGAATTTGGGCTTATGCATGTGGTTGGTTAGCCCCTCCAGCCTGAGGTCCTCCAGCTGTGTTAAACTGCAGTCCCTATCTTTCCCAGTGAGTCTGGTGTGGATTGAGGGTAGTAGTTGTAGTTTAAGACATTGGGAGAACTTTGGGCTAGGGAAGGTCTGATTATTCTTGTGATGAGTCCCCAAACATACACAGGGGTATCAAATTACCTCAGAACTTGGCCAATCACTTTGGCCTCAATAAAAGGAAAAGAAAACTTTGCATTGTCCTCTGTTTTAATTTTCTTAGAGAAAATAAAAAAATTATCTCATACTAAACAATGGAAGTATCAAGATGCAGTGTAGCAGGATGATCTCATTTCATGGAATATGGCAGGTATTGAACAATGACTCTACAGAGTGAATCTCAAGTCTTGCAGGGCTATATACGTGGCTCTTGGGACACCATGGTGCAGGCTGGTAAACATCTGGGGCCCACTCATATCACACAAATACAGTGCTATATTCTATGTGAATTGCCATAGACACAGCCTGTGGAATCCTGAGGCTTGAAGTTTGCTGAGTCACTCAGGCTCTCTGGCTGAGAATCCTAAATCCCTCTCCCTAAACTGCAGTTAATCCCAGGATTCCATGGGGTGTTGCTACTGCAGTGGGAAACAGCGCTATAATTGTAGAGTGTCAAGGGGCCCCCTGGTGTCAAGGGGCCAATTTCCCAACCTAGGATGCACTGAGAGCTGCACTGAGTCAAACAAGTGGTGACCCAGGGCCCATTCACACTATACAATTATAAAACTATGATTCCTCTTGGTTCTGTTCTAGAGAATCCTGGGATTTGCCATTTAGGGAGGGACATTTAGAATTTTTAGTCAGAGAGCTCTAGTGTCTCCCCAGCTAGAAAGCCCAGGACTCCACAGAATACAGCCACAGCAGGTAAAGTGGAATCACAGTGCTATAAATGTGTACTTTGAAAGGGCCCCAATTCAGAGCTTCAGTGGAAATCCATATGTGATGTTGTAAAAATGCTATTGTTTTAATTTTAAAAAGATATATCTTGTTTAAAAGGAAAATCGTCTTCCCCAAAGACTCCAGAAATGTGGAGCTTCTCCCTTTTTCATTTTCTTCTTTAAGCAGAGGGAAGATATGGGGGACTCAAAATTGGCAGGTCAGCTTGTGTGTATCCCATAGGCTGCATCACGTTCCCACCCCAGTTTATAGCTATTTTTGCTTTCCATTTGTTTTTCAGAAGTTTGTCCCTAGAGGGCACCAGTCGAAAGAGGATGCAATGAAAAAGTAGCCAGAGATCAGTATGGTAGGCAAGAGAGAGAGAAGAAAAGAGTGGGAGAATAAAGAAACAACTTTTTTGTATCTGGGTCTTCTTGTTGCATGTTTCTTACTAACAACAAAACTCCCCTATATTCTTCCTCTCACAGAGCATTTGAAAATTCATCCAGAATTTTCAGGAATTCATTATAAACATGGTAAAAAGTCTCTGGTCCAGTCAAACAAGTACAGTCATCCCTCTGCATTCGCTAGGCTTAGGGGCACAGGACCCCCGTGAAAGTGGAAAAACCGTGAATAACTCTAGGCACTCCCAAATCATATTTAACACAAAAAAAGTATGATCTCCATATTCAACCCACCGTGGATTCCTTTGAGGCGTCAGGGTTCCTTCACAAGGCAGAAGTGGGGGGCTGGTGGGGTTTGATGCCACCTTCACTGCTGCCCCTCACTATTTTTAATAGGGACTTACAAGCCTCATTTGCAGTTTCTCAGTTTCAGGAGGCTTGCAGTCCCTATTAAAAATGGCACAGGGAGGCAGCAGAAGTAACAGCAAATAATCCGTGAAAAATCAAATCCTCAAAAGTGAAACCCACAAATGTGGAGGGCTGACTGTACAGTAGAGTCGCGCTTATCTGACCTAAACGGGCATGCGGACGGTCAACCGAAATGACGGATGATCCGGATGCCCGTGGCGGCCGCCATTTTGGGGGCATGTCGGGGCGGGCCTGGGGGTGTGACGGGGTGTGTCTGGGGCGTGCAGAAATGCCTGCAGCCGCGCCCCCAGGCAGCCGTGATGTCGGTTAATCCGGAGCGTTGGATAACCGCAGGTCGGATAACCGGGACTCTACTGTACTTAGTTGTGTATTCTGCAAGAATAATTTTTAGGGATATGCATGAAAACTGTTTAAGATCTGACCAAGCAATGCTCTTGACATTTCACACAACAAAGGATTTATTTCCTAAAACAAGCATCCCGAGAGTCCTCAGCTGGGGACTCATAGCTGATCAGTGCCTGAAACACTGATAGTCCTATCACACTACACTGCTGTAGTGCTGTTATTCCACTTCAACTGCCATGACCTCATTCCGTGGAATTCTGGGGTTTGTAGTTTGGTGATGCACTGGAACTCTCTGGCTGAGAATTCTAAATGTCTCTCCCTAAACTGCAAATGCCATAATTCCATGCGATATTGCCATGGCAGTTAAAGTGAAAGAATAGGGCTACAACAGTGTGATAGGGCCCTGAGATTATCCATACAGAAAGAAAAGCCAGTCACTTCACTGAAAAGTACAGGGGCTAGCATCATTGCCAGGCTTCCTGAAGATTAAGGGTGGGGGAGGATGGGGCTAGAAGCCTAATTTAAAATGCCTAAGAGTGCCTGTGTTGTCAGGGTAGGGCATTAAAGCTGTTTTGCACTACACAGTTAGGACATTATGATTCTACTTTAGCTGTAATGTGTGTCAGGGAATCCTGTGGTTTGTAGCCTGGTAAGGCACAAGAGCTCTTGGCTGAGAGTTCTCAATGTTTCTCCCTGAACTACAAATCCCAGGACTCTATAGGATGGAACCATGGTAGCTAAAGCAGAATCATTGTGCTTTAATTGCACAACAGGACAGGGCTTTAGGACAAAGTAAGTTGAGGATCCCACTCATGACCATCTAAATATTGGGGCCAGACTGGACTCAAATGGAGCTTTTCTTAGTATTTAGCTCCCCCACAGAAATGGAAAAGTATGGCTATTGCTCCAAATGAAGACTGGCTGTTGAAGATGTCGGATTTGTCACAAATGGAAAAATTAACTATGTTAATTATGGAAGGCTCTTTGGTTAAAGATAAAAATGATTGGGATAAATTGATTGTATATCTAAGAGACTGTTGGAGGGAAAAGTCAATTATTGGTTTCGAAGGCTAAATTGATGGTTATTAAATACTAGGCAGTAGTCCAATAATGACAGACATTCTAGAAGAAGTATATCTTGCAGATTATCTTAGAATCAAAAGCTGGTGAGTTGGAAGTTATTTATATGTATTTTTGGCCCCTTTTTAGCTTAGTTGTAGTCTAGTTTAATTTAGTATTAGATTAAATAGTAGGGTTTCTTTGTCTGTTTACTTACTATTTGTCTTTTTAATCTCCTATATGTTGTTTTATATATTAAACACATGTTAATAAAAATAATTTTTAAAAAAGTATTTAACTTCCCTGAGCACATTGTCATTTCTTCAGCCAGCCACTGGGTGTTACTATCTACTACTCAGTGCCTTAGGAACTTGAAGCAGAGCCATCAGAATTCACTTACACCATCCTTCTGACAAGCTAAACTCTTCATTGTCGTCGCTAATACAGGAGATGTCAGATTTGCTGCTACAGTTTCTCCCTGGCTGAACAGGAATGCAGAGTGGTGGAAAGGGGATTCTCTTTCTCAGTCATGTGTTAGTGACAGCGTTACAGGAGACTACACCTCTTTGACACTGTTGGGAATTAATTCCACCATTTGCTGGGAAGGTTTATGCTCTATGCATCATAGCATGTCTGAGCTGAGACACTCTTCTGCTTTGCGTAGTGTGTCTAGCTCTCTCTAATCAATGATCAGTGTAGGGATGCATTAAGCTTTTCATAGGCCGTGGGCACTCTTGTATTCAACTCCTTGTTTCACCTTGACATTCCACTAGGGAGGTTTTTGTAAGCCCTAAAATCCTGTTTTTGTAGCTCTTAAAATTTTCGTAGGGCCTAGACACCGTGCCTAAAGAGCCTAATGGATAAGGTGGCCCTGGATCAATGATTCAGTTAGACTGAATTTTGCCCCTCAGTTTTCAAACCTCATGAGGGGACTATCTCTCATCTACAGAAAGTAGGAACAGAGTGAGGGAGCAAAGGAAGGTTTCTTGGACTCATAACCCTCGTGGAAGTCAAAGAAGACCTGCATTCAACATGAAGCTGGAAATAGAAAAAACACTTCCTCCATGGTTATTATTTTAAGCCCTTTCATTGCCTGAAGAACAGGAAAAACTTGCCCTCTCCCCATTCAAGGTGCATAATCTCCAAAGTCTGTCAAGTTACACTGGCATCGAAGACAGAAAATCCCACAGGATCTCTCCTCTTCCCTGGCAGCAGAAGGACAACAATAATAAATTAAACAATGACAGGCTGCCTGAACAGCCTGAGGCAGCTGCCTCACTCTCTCCAATGGTAAGACCAACTCTGAATTCATGTCTTAAAAAGGCAACTAGATAGAGAATGACAACACCAGCAATTGGTTTACAGGTAATCTTCCCCCTGTGAATACAGAATTGAACACTAGGAGTGCTACAAGTTGGATATGGGGTGGTCATATGTCCTGCTTAGCAGAGGGCCAACTACTTTGTGAAGAGCCATCAGCCATCTAGGTCTCCTCTGTTTGAAGAACGGCCCCTCTGAAGTCTGGTTTAGAGACAAATAACCATAAGAAGGGAGAACAGAGGATTTGGGAGGGAAACTACCCATGAAAAGACTGCACTATAGTTGCCAGAGCAAAAACTGGAGTTGGCTTCTGTCCCTTTAATGGTGATACAGTAGAGAGTCAGCTTGGTATAGTGCCCTGAGCACTGGATTACGACTCTGGAGACTAGGGTTTGATTCCCTGCTTGGTCATAGAAACTCCATGGGTGACTTTGGGTGCATCACACACTCTCAGTCTCCAGCAACCCTGACTTAAAGGTGCACAACAACATTGCTTGATTGATTGATTGCTTGCATATTTACCCGGCATTGTCCGGGATTTTATTTTCTCATAGGTAATACTTGCTAGAAATACCTTAGGAATTACCTAACCTTACCTTAGGAATTAGATACAGTTGAAATACACAAATTTGATATCTTGTGTTTCCCAAACTGTGTTGTCCGGTACCTGTAACTTTCCCCCATATTCCCCAATCCAATCTGTATTCAGAGTTGTTAACATACAGAGGTTCAGTTTCTGAGGGAATACTCTGCTCTCCTTCTTGCTGCAAGGCCTCATCTCCATAACAACCAGCCAGGCCCAAGAGCTCTCTGGCTGAACATTCTAAAGGCCCCTCCCTAAACTGTCAACCCCAGGATTCCATAGAATCTTCACAAGCAGCCAATCCTATGAGGTCTTCTCGCCTGACATAGCCAATCATATGAGGTCTTCACCTGCCTGACACAGACAAACTCACAAACTTTAACTTTTATATATTAGATATTGGTATGTTGCCTTTCTCCCAGTATGGGACCCAAGATGGCTTCCAACAACAAATTAAAACATCAAAACATTTAAAAACAATTAAAAACACTAAAAACATATAAAATCATTTAAAAAACCCCTAAAACAAAATTCAGTTAAAATGAATTAATAAATAAAGCTCCTCAGCTCACATAAAAACCTACTTAAGATGAGAAGTTTTTGCCTCCCAGCAAAAGGGAGCAGAGAGGAGGCCCACCTAGCCAACAACAACAGCAGGGGAACTTTCAGCCCATGTGGCTTGTTACCTGGCTGTGTGACAAAAAACACCAGCTGAAATTCCCTCTTCTGCACAATCATTAAAGCAGTGGTTCTCAACCTGTGGGTCCCCAGATGTTTGTGGACTTCAGCTCCCAGAAGCCCCAGCCACTATGGTCAATGCTCAGGGCTTCTGGGAGCTGAAGTCCAAAAACATCTGGGGACCCACAGGTTGAGAACCACTGCATTAAAGGAACAGGAGCTCTTTGTACCCAGACTGCAAAGTGAGCTGTCCACAGATCATCTAGTCAATAGATACGCTGCATTTCTGTTTAAATTCTAGCAATTATTTCTCAGTGTGTTATCTATACAAATAAATCAGCATATTAAACTTGAATGAAAACATGTTTCTTCCCCCTCCTTTTTCGGTGATACATTTCCTTTTTTGAAAAATAGCCAACTCAGGCACCACCTGTTACATTCTACTGACCAGCTGCCCCAATAATAGCCCAGTGGAATCACTTACTCTGTACTGTTAAAAAAATCGATATCCGGCAATGTTTCCTCTGAACCGACTGTTGCAAAAGAAAGTTGTGGGGGGTGTCTTATGAACTTCCAGGAGCACTCGCTAAGGCAGAGGTGGGCAACTGTGGAGTGATAGGGAGGACCACATTAGCCTCCAGCTAATTGTGGTGGGTTGCATCTTCCATAAAATAATTTTTTTTGCCCCCAAATGCTTTCTGGAGGGCATTTTCAACATACCTTTGAACTCCTTTGGCCATTTCAGGCCTAGAAGAGCCCCTCTCCTTTTTTTTAAGCAACAGGAAGTGACTGGAATGCACTCCCTGTTCACTTCTTGTTTCAGAAAAAGGTTTCTCCTGGGCATAAAATGTCTAGGGAAGGGACATGGTGACAATGCCCCCATGCCCACCCAGACAACATTTGGGGCAATTTTTGATCTCTTCAGAGGCTGGGGTCCACAAATACAGCTCAGGGGAATGGCACGTGGCCTAGGTATGTACTTTGTCCATCTCTGGCCTAAGAGAAGTGTGCTGTTTGTGAAAAGTCCAGAGACTGACAGACTCAGAGCTCTTTTCTGCACCTTACCTTTTTCCGGCGCTGGGGTGCAGGGATCGCGCGAGCAGCCTCCGGTGAGAGGCTCTCGCATCCCTGCTGCTTCAGCTCTGCACAAGCTGCCTCCTCGCACGAGAGCCCTGCCTCTTCTTTCTGCAGTGCAGCTTGGGAATTTCCCAGGCTGCGCTGAGGAAGGAAGCACAGCCAGTGCGGCTCCACACACCAGGCAAGTGTGCACAGGGCCCAGGCGCCGCACACCAGGCAAGTGTGCACAGGGCCCAGGTGCCGCACACCAGGCAAGTGTGCACAGGGCCTAGGTGCAATGCGTGATCGTGCACCATTTTTGGCTTCCAGCCAAAAGTGAAAATATGCGCGATCAGCGCCTGCCAGCCCTCGGAGCATCACGCGATTGTGAGTGTGTTGTGCAGATTGCTCCTCACAATCAAGTGATGCTCCAGGCCCTCTTTTGCATGGCAAATGCCATGCAGAAAGGACCAGAGGTAGAGGCGTGTGTGATAAAAGTTAGAGAGATGTCTATCAGTTCAAATGTCTGTTGTTTTCATAACCTGAGTTAATTTTCATCTGCAAGAACAGATCTGCCTGACAGAAGCTGGAAATGACCAGAAGAATACCATAATAAAACCAAACCAGGAAACTCAAAAGGGCTCAAATGAATTAGGAAAGAAAATGGTTTTCCATTCCAACGGGCCTTGCAAGAAAGGACAGTCTTGGTGGCTTCCCTGAGGCTCTGAAACACCCTTCTTAGGGAGGCTAGATTGGTCATCTTGTTGTCCTTCTGTCTGCAGGCAAAGATGTTTTCATTCTGACATGGTGTTAGTAAGTGACTATTTTTAAGACATGGCTTTTAATTCGGTGTTCTACTGCTTCTTAATCCCTTTTATCTTTTAAAAGAAAAAATAGATATTCAAAATTGTTTTCAAATGATACAGATATTATAATTATATTTTCATGATAATTTTTTTATCTATATTTTATTTATTTTAATTTTGTTGGCTGCCTTGAGACACATTTCTGTGGGGAAATACGGGCTATAAGTCATCATAATTGTAATCACTGTCTGGCTGACCACTGTTGAAAGGGCATCCTAAACTAGATGGCGCTTGGCCAGGCTCTCTTTGTGTCTTCATGCCAGGGCATTTTTGATTTCCCTGTCTAACACCAGTGAATAAAGTATTGTAACAAGGGAACAGATCACATCCCACTAATATTGTTTAAAGATATATACCTCAGTTAACAAAGTAGATGTGTTGCTTGGTATTACTTCCTTAACAGATAATTTGGAATCAGATATAGAAATAACATGGAAATAATAGGGATAAGTTCCTATACTGCCATCATACCATTATAAAATTCAGTTTCAACAAAACTTTTATCCAAATCTAACAATATGCAGAGGTAAAACGAAACCACCAGGTCAGGCATGTCTTATATAAGTAAACCAAAACAGTCACATTCTACACCAGGGATGACTTTTTCTTTCACTAGCCTCCACTTTGCTTACAATTTTCATTCTGGTGGCCAAACTTATAGATCTGGGTTTTTTTTAATATGCTAGGGCTAGGCAGTGAAGCAGGCTAACCTGCTTTCCGCCTTTTCTCTGTTTTGCTGTTCACTCATGCTTACTATGGGTTTCTAGAGGCAGCTACTATTTACCTTGCCTGCTGTAGGCAGGCACACACAGCTGTAGTATGATTGCCTAGATTAGAATCCTGTTCATTCCCAGTTCAGGTTTGTTTATTGCATTGTTTACTGTAGACATGCTGCTGCAACCCAGTACCGAGTCTGCTTCTCCAATCCTCCTTCACCATCCCCACAATACCAATGTTGCTAGCCCCGCAAAAACCAAACAAAACCTTACAGCTAGACAGATAACAAAAGAGGGGAGGTGGGCTGATGTAAAAACACTTTACAAAAAGGAGCTGCTTCATCAGAGACTTCAGCTATTTCCATACTACACTATTATAGTGCTATTATTCCACTTTCAACTCCTATGGAATCCTGGGGTTTCCCATTCAGGGAGGGGCTTTTAGAATTCTCAGCTAGAGAGTTCTTTGGCCTCAGTAAACTAAAAACCTCAGTGTGCATAACCCATCAAAAGAAAAGCTCGACTGCCGTCAGATTTTTTCATATTTTGGGACTTTTTAATCCCCCAAAATCCTGCGCAATAAGCATTTCTACACAGAAAAATGTATTTAGTGCAAAACCATTGGTTTTTGTGCTGATGCTTTTTTTGCAAGCAATTATCAATTTGTGAAAAATTATTGAAAAATTTACAAAAACTCTTGTATTGTTGCCCAGGAGGGAATACAACTTTTAATATTCCTTGCTCTTTCTTGCAGGACTGCAATAAACAAAGGTTTAAAGGTTACTCTAAGAACTTCCCATTGTTATGGTATGTCTGTATATATAAAGAGCTACACTGATGGAACAGTGAGATCTTATTGGGAAGTATCTTTTCCACCTTCTTGTGAGCTCCTCTTGTTCTTCAGGATAGTTTAAGCTTACCGCAGAGGGGGCTGTAGCTCAAGATTGCACGCTCTGCATGTAGAGGGCCCAGAGTTCAATTTCTGGCATCACCAGTTAAGAGGTACCAAGTAAAGGGAGAGATGTTGGTAAGAGTGCCCCCAGACTTTTTACTTTCTGATATGGAATGGCAAATGGCCATTTACAACTGCACTGTAACAAGGCTGCCCAGTTCATCTGGCATCTGAGGCAGGAAATCCCACAAACACCTTTCCCTGGGTGTATAACAATACAACACAATTGGCTACTCTTTCATGTTACCCCAGATCAGCTGCCTGAGGAGGCTGTCCCAGCTTATCTAATGGTTGGACCAGCCCTGGATCCTGGAGAGTAACTGCCTGCCAATCATAGTACCCAGTGCTGAGCAAGATGAACAAAGAGTCTGATCGGATATATAGCAGCTTCTTGTGTAACTTACACTTTTCAGCAGATACTAAAATGGGGGGTGGTGGAGAAAGGAAAAAGCTCTTTCTTTCTTCAGATCTCTGGTTCTTTGCTCTGTTCTTCTCTTCCTGTCCACTTGCATAAGAGCAAGGGGGAGATGTCAGGAAATGACAGGGATGCAAACACATTAACCCTTCTCCTAATGTGGGCTCGCACTTCAGACACTGAGGGTTAATTACCACTGACTTTCCTTATCTCTTTGCCAACCAGGCACGGAGGCACTTCTTTCACACCTGTCAAGTACAACCTCAGACTCCTTATGCTAGGGGCGGGAGTGGGGAAGGAGATGCAATATAGGCCTGGGGAGCTAGTTACTCATTCACTTTTCTTTTATAAAACAGCAGCCCTGGCTGGCTCCTTTGTTTCTTGATTGTCTGTCCAGTATGGATAGCAATGAGTTAAAGGTAGGGATGAGGCAGGGATGAGCAACTGTGGCAGCTCCAGGACTTGGTTTTCTCTCCTGGGACCCTCTAAGGAGCTTCACAGTTTGTACCCTCCCAAAAAAAAGAAAGGAAAGGAAAGGGGAACAAAATCCAGAAGTGGCCAGAAACTGACTTCTATGTTTGTTAAAAATGTTAAAAACCAAAACAAAACAAAACAGTGCAAGAGAAGTGGGAAACCTCTTTAAAAGGTGAATTGCTGTTCCAGAGGCTTGCAGGAGAGATTATTCATCCTCTCTCTTTTATTTTACCTTTACCCAAAAAAGGCAGGTCTGGGAAGTCTGGAGGTGCCACTGGCTTCAAGAACAGCTGTGGCAAGGGTAGAGGGGCAAATGTTATGCCAAGGCGTCACTTTGCCCACTCCTGGATTAAGGGCTAAACTAGTCTAAGTACTGAACTACAAGCCATGTCAAATATGAAGCACACCATTTCCTTTTTCACATTCAAGTAAGCATAGGCAACCCCATCTTGGACTGGAAGCACTGCAAACTAGTGCGGGAGACTTAAAGCAGCATGAATAATCTGCATATGCATAGGGAGGAAAGAACTAGGGTGTTGCCTGTGTGCAGATCTGTCCCATTTGTGAAAATAATAAGGCTGAAATTTTGGACTGGAAGAAAGTCCCACTGAACTCAACAGACCTTTCATCTAAATAAACATGCTCAGAATCAGGCTTTAATTCAGCACACATACCATTAAGCACCAGGGGATGTAAATAGCCAAATTACATGCAGGCTGCAGTTCTGCATAAACTTGTTAAGTAAGTCCTGGAACCTACATCAGACTAAAATATGCAAAGGATTCAGTTGCACACGTCCTCTTTAATACTTGTTCTTTGTCAAAAGCAGCCCTGGGGAATGTGTGAGTCATCACATGTTGATGAATTTCAAAACCCATCATCTATAACCAGTGGCCAACTTGAATAGAACTGATGAGATTTGGAGTCCCATGTTTGGAGGGTCATAGGTTCCCCAACCAGAGTAATGCAGGGTCAAAGCTTTTCCATTCTTGCTACATCCCCACTATTATGTTCTTCAGTCTTTATTTGGTTTTTTATTTTTATTTATTTTTATTTTTTAGCAAGACAGCAGATCAGAATCTGATAGAATACTGAATACATACTGTCTTGAATAGATTGTTGACCAGTGAGGTATAGTGGTTTGAATGTTGGACTGGAACTTTGGAAATTCAAGTTCTATTCCCCATTGAACAATCAAAATCCATTTGTGTCCATGGACCAGTTTCTCTCTCTGCCTCTCAATCTCTCTCTTTCTCTGTCTGACCTTCCATATAGAGCTGTTGCTTTGAGGATAAAATTGAAGAGATAAAAAACAAAAACTACATGAGTACACTGCAATTCTGCACATTGCTTACAGCAGAAAAGTGATGATTTATTATGTTAGGACTGGAGCCAGCCATCTGAAAGGAACCTTTGGTATAGGCTTCAGTTGGTTAATCATATTGAGACAGTGGTTTGTTGTTGCTGTGCACCTTCAAGATGTTTCAGAGTTATGGCAACCTCAAGACCCCACAACAACAAAAATCCTTCTCATGGCCTCTTCACACAAAAATTGGATTGTTTTCACACAAGCCCTGCCTGATCTTGGGCGCTGTTTGGAAAAGTTGATGTTTTGGATGGCAATTTCCAGAATCCTTCAGTGGCTAAGGAATTCTTGGAACTAAAGTCTGAAAAGTATTTTTTCTAAGCTCTCACCTTCAGTAGACATATGAAAATAACTTCACCTCTAACCACAATGAACTGTGATGCCACTAAGTATCAAGCCCTTACCTGTGAAGTGCTGGTGGCAGATGCAGGTGTAGCCACCCTCTTTGCGAGTACAGACACCACCATTATGACAGGGGTTGGAGTAGCAGAGGTTGATCTCCATTTCACAGTAGTCTCCTGTAAAGCCCTGAGGGCAGCGGCAGCGCAAGCCTGTGATGGGGTGGATGGGGCGGAAGAGGGTGGAAAGGGAGGCAATGAAGGGAGCAGAGCTGTCAAATTTGAGCACAGAGATGCATTTCATGTAGTTCTGGCAGGGCTCCCGAAGGCAAACGTTGTCATCAAACGGCAGGACCTCCAGCATGGAGACGGAGGTCAGGGTCATGCGCTTCATGTACAGCTGCTCCTGAAGCTCCTCCGAACTGAAGAAATGGCCACTACGGGGGGCCATGGCAGAGAAACTGACATTCAACACTTGGCCTCCAACATCAGTGTCGTTCTGGATGTTGAAGATGAAAACGTCTTCCTTGGGTGTGGCCAGCACAGTGGCCACACCTTCTAGGAAGTTGGCCAGAAGGGGTGAGAGAAAACGTTCCTGCCACATGTTCTCCAGGCGCACTGTGATGCTGTTGGCTAGCATGTCTTCGGTAATGATGATGACACGCAAGACGCACTGGGCTGTCACGCTGTGGATCCCATCTGCAGAATGGACAGGGCTGATGTTAGAACAATGACTCCCAAACTGAGTTATAGAGAAACTTCCAGAAATCAAGAAAATAGAGCTGCTTGTTTCCCAAAATACAATCAGAGCTTGGACCCATTAACTTTTTTTTATGACACCTCTCAGAATTCCTTGGCCAGCTTAGCCATGCACACCCTCCCTGTCCCCACCAAAAAAAATGAACTTGACAGCAAGAGGGGAAACACCCCCCCACATTGTTCCATTGCTGCTAAGATCATTGTTTAACCACAGCTAGTAGTAGTAGGTGGATACCAATCTTGGTTGGGAGGCAAACACCTCTTCCAAACCTCAGCAGTCATTTTTCCAAGGTTGTGTTCCCCACCATTAGCAGTGGAGGAGAAAGAGCCAAACTTGATGGCAATCACTGGGGAGCAGAACTGAAGTAGCTTTCACTTCTAACCCTCGTCCTAATGGCAATCCTTAGATCTCAGTGGTTTAAACCTTGCTGTCCCTATACTCTGTGCGCTGTGGAATGGGGAATAAGGGAATTTTGTGTGTGGGTCTTATGGTTACCAGGTCAGAAGTATCCCAGGACCTGAGACTTCAGGTCAAAAACCTGAAACTGAGGGGGGGCCGTTAGCAATTTCAAAAATGGCAAGCCCTGGTGATGACAACCACAGTTGCTCACACCATGCCATTCCAATAAAAAACAGCCTCATTAATAAGAAAATATTTCTTTAGTTGGAAATTAGTTTTGTAAGGTGTTCACTGAATGGACAAATACAAACTTTTCCTGGCTCTCTTTTTAAATTTTGCAAGCACTGGTTTTAACAAGAGAATTGTAGCCTCATCAAAGAATGTTTTTCAGCCAGTGAAGAATGTCCCTTCACCAAGAACTCTGGAGGAAAAAGGTCTGTGAACCCTAGTAGGCACACATGTGTCTGGCCCCAGCGCCCCACTGCAGCCCTCAAGGCCAAAATGGTGTACATTTCGGACTTAAGGGGAGCAGTTAAGGCCATTTCCGCACTACACTGTTATAGTGCTATTATTCTACTTTCAACCTTCTATGGAATCCTGGGCTTTGCAGTTTAGGGAGGGGCCTTTAGAATTCTCAGCCAGAGAGCTCCTTGGCCTCAGTAAACTACAAACCCCAGAATTCCACAGGATGTTGAAAGTGGAATAATAGCACTATAACAGTGTAGTGTAGAAATGGCCTAAGACTTTATGGTTAATTTTGATATGATGAACCAATAATATGGTGAAAGCACTAACAATGATTTATTAAAGCACACATTTGTATGAATTTGGAGCTGTTTCATCAGATATAGCTCATGAAACTGAACTATAATCTATGGGAGTGTGTCCCATTCATTGTACTGTGGGATCGCTGATGGTCAGAAGAGTGGTTAATAAATGCTTTTAACAATAAAGAAACAAACAAATAAAATGGTTAGCTTTTAAGGTGCTGCAGCAGACAAATGTGGAAATGGCAATCATAAGTGATGGTTTCAATGTGATTCTAGATCACAGGTCTTTTGAAGACTGTAAGTGAACTATGATTGAACTATGATTTGGAGTCTAGCTCACCATGAAGAGAGATCTGCTCCAGTTGAATTTACCACATCAAAGTGAGCTGAAATTGGTTTTGTGAACGGACCTTAAGTCAAATAAGCTGTTAGCTGTGGTGCAGTTTGGAGAAAACAAGCATGCCAAAGTAATAAGGGAAGGGTCAGAAAGATGCAGGGTCTCAGTGTCCTTGAAGCTACCCAGATAGTAGGAACCTGGCTAGCAGAAAGCTTAAGGGAGGGAGGAAAAGAGCAGCTTGCCACTTTTAAAATATGACTTCCCTAAACAAAAAACATTTCTTAAAATGTATAGTGGGATTCAGCTCTGCGAACTGTCACGCAAATAAGCCCTGCCTACAGACCAACTCATTTTGTTAAAAGAAAAATTATTGCACAGATTACATCATACTAAATATAGCATCCATGTGTATTATCTGTTACAAGTACTCAGACACAAGGCATGCAAAAATAAGAGATAGCATTTCCCTCATGAAAAGCCACAGTGAAAGCAAAGAGATACATTCGTTGTTTCACAGAGTATAGTCTTTACATGAGGTGCTCGGTTGTTTATTTCTTTGAAAAGGCTCCCTCAGGGAAATCTTCAAAGTCACCACATTAGAGAAAATCTTCAGTTTTCAAGGGCTTCTTATGATATGGTAAAATTCACATATTTCACTCCCCCATTGCAGACTTTACCTCAGAATTAACGGTTTGAGTGGGCCCTAATCCCATGATGAGGAAGACGCATGAAGATCCTGCCATCAATCCTGGAAGAGCTTATTTTTTTAAAAAAATATATTCATCAGCTACATTTATGTCTTGCCATTCTTAGAAGTCTAAATACCAGAAAGTCATCAGATTCTGTCCAATCTTGGAAGCTAAGCAGGGTCAGCCCTGATTAGCACTTGGATGGCAGACTAGCAATGAATACCAGGTGCTGTAAGTGCTCTACATTTCAGAGGATGGAGCTGGCAAAACCATCTCTGAGAATTCCTTCCCTAAGAAAACCTATGAAATTAATGGGGTCACTATGAGTCGACAGGTGACTTGAAGACACAAAGCCATTTCCGCACGACAATGTTATAAGGCTTTTTATTCCACTTTCAACATCCTGTGGAATTCTGGAGTTTGCTTTTAGGGAGGGCTGTTTAGAATTCTCAGCCAAGGAGCTCTTTGGCCTCAATAAATTACAAACCCCAGAATTCCACAGGATGTTGGAAGTGGGATAATAGTACTATCACAGTGCAGTGCAAAAATGGCCAAAGACTCACATATGTTGCTCCAGTGAGTTCAAAGCAGGGTACATGATTCTCCTCCATTCCACTTTATTCCTACAACTCTACAAGGTAGGTCAGGCTGAGAGAGAATAACTGGCCCAAAGTCATGCAGTGAGTTTCACGGCTTAGGTGTCTCCTGTCTGACCTTCTAATCATTCCAGTCAGACACTGGATCTCCTGGTAGCTCCCTAGGCCAAGCTAGTTTCATACTCTGTGTGTCACACATCACAAAGATTGAACTATATCTCAATGCATGTTCGAATCCTGTGCCTGGGGTTCCCCACATCTCTCTTTAACCAGCAACCACTGCAGAGATGTGATCGGGATCAGAAGAAGATGCAATGGAAGAGAGTGTTAACCTTTTTTTCCCTGTGCTGTTAGTCTGATAAAAATTGTGCACTCACATATACAAACACCCCCACACTGAAACTGCTGTTCGCAGACTAGGGGTTTTCTGCCCCACACTATTATAGGGCTGTTATTCCATTTTCAGCCTCCTGTGGAATTCTAGGGTTTGTAGTTTACTGAGGCCAAAGAGCTCTTTGTCTGAGAATCCAAAAGGCCTCTCCCTAAACTTCAAACCTCAGGATTCCATAGGATGTTGGAAGTGAAATAATAGTACCATAACAATATAGCGCAGAAAGGCCCTGAGATCCTATCGGGAAAGGGATCAGGAACTGCAACAATTTTCAAAGAGGAAGCCATGAAGCTCATAACACAGTACGTGTGTTCATCTTTAAGACAGCAAAGGACTCTGCTGTTTCTGGATCACTGAATGGCTATAGCAAAAGTCTATGGCTTGGATCTTGAATTGTCCTTCTGTGCATAGAAGAGACTCTGATGCAGTGGAGGCTCCTATTGGCCAAAAGGGGAAGTGAGTGATTGCTGCAGGTTCATCAGGCAAAAACATAGGAACACAACTTCCTATGTGGCTCTGGATGGTCCCAAAATTTTCTGGAATACTTTTTTTAGAGAGTACATGAGGCTTTAGAACAGTGGTTCTCAACCTGTGGGTCCCCAGATGTTTGTGGACTTCAGCTCCCAGAAGCCCTGAGCATTGACTGTAGTGGCTGGGGCTTCTGGAAGCTGAAGTCTACAAACATCTGGGACCCACAGGTTGAGAACCACTGCTTTAGAAGGAAGAAGAAACCAACAAAAACTGCATTATATCCCCTCCCCCACATCCATTCTCCAGTAAGAATATCTTGTGTGCAGAGGTCTTCTCAAATAAGGTTACGCTCCAAGTTTTATACCCTCTGAGATTTCATGCCTGTGAACTAGGGCCATTTCTACACTACACTGCTATAGTGCTATTATTCCACTTTCAACATCCTATGGAATCCTGGGCTTTGCAGATTAGGGATGGGCATTTAGAATTCTCAGCCAGAGAGCTCTTTGGCCTCAGTAAACTACAAAGTCCAGGATTCTAAAGTGGAATAATAGCACCATAACAGTGTAGTGTGGAAATGGCCTAGGACACATGTGGCTGAACAATATAATTGTGTGGTCAAATGGGTATGCCCAGGCAATAAGTGAGAAATTATTCATGAGGAAGTACATAAAACTCCTGTCTTAAACAGAGAAATCCTGGAATTTTAGTACTGAGTCTAGGGAAGCCTGAAACAGGTATGGGAGGCAAGTGAGCTTACCAGGAAGGGCAGGACTCTGTCCCTTCCTCTCCTTGTAGTTGCGTTAACTGAGTGGACACTACTTTTTTCAGTCTGAACTCAGTTTACAGCAACTGAAGTAAGATGAGGACAAGGGAGGAAGGTGGAAAGAGAAACTGGGACTATTTCCACACTAGACTGTTATAGTGCTATTATTTCACTTTCAACATCCTATGGAATCCTGGGCTTTGCAGTTTTGGGAGGGGCCAGCTGGCCCCTCCCGAACTGCAAAGCCCAGGATTCCATAGGATATTGAAAATGGAATAATAGCGCTATAACAGTCCAGTGCGGAAATGGCCTAGGACATTTTAAAAGATGCTGAGAAAGTGGGACAGCAGAAGACTAACTCAGACTGTTCCTCCTAAAATGGGGCAGTTGGAGGGTATGCAGTTTCTACATTGATGTATATAGAGAGAAAGACAAGACAGAAAGAATTCTGAACATGGAAGGGAGCAGATCCTAAAAGTGTAGGCAGAGTGTCTTGGTACTGTGAAATTACGCACTGGGGAAAGGAGAAGGAAACTACCGGCAAGTCACTGCTGTTAGCTGCAGTTTCAGACCACCAGCCTCTGGAGCGTACAGCTCATAGGAGCAAACTAGAGCCAAAGCACGTGTTGTTCCATGGCCTGCAGAAAATTCTGCAAAATATAATTCAGTTCCAGAATTGCAGGAGCCCTTAGCATCTTTTGCCTTATAAGGTATCTTTCAGCTGTAAGCTCTTCAGGGCAGGGATGTGTTTTATTGATTCTCAGCAAGAGAGTGAAGAAATTTACAACACTATAGAAATGTTTTACAATAACCATAAGAAGCCTTGTCTTCCACCACTGAACAGAATGCTCCATCTTTAGACTTATTAACTCGAACACTGTTTGTCACTTTGCCTTGCACACACAAAAGCACTCTCCTTCTAAAAGGCTTTTCTTGCCTCAGGATTTGCTAATTAGAATTCTCCATGCAGAGTGAGGTGCAGGCAGGTTGCACTGAAATCACAAACTCAAGCACATACATGAGGAGAAGCATGGAGAACACCATGTCTTTTTTTTACATGGTCATTCATAGTAATATCATTTTCTTGCCCCAGAGTGAAGGAGTGATACAAAGGCCAGACTTTAACAACAACAGACAACCAAACACACACAGAGACACAGACAGAGGCTTTCTTGTATTTGTGAATTAATCTACATCTCAGTTTAAAAGTCAGATACCAATTCGATTTCACAGTAAACTAAAAAGCAAACAATTAGCCCAATGGCTTAGCTCAGTCAACACTTCAATGAAATCTGAAATGTATTTCCTGCACTATAGGAGTAGAGTTGCCATGCAATGACTATCCCAGGCTTTGAGATTTCAGGGGGAAAATTTCCCAGAGTTTTCACAATACGGGACTCAAATCAGTTAGGGATGACCACCTGTGATGTCACAGAAAGGTGGGGTGCTCGTGAAGTTAGAAAGGTGATGTCAGAAGGGGCAGCTCCTGGTAATCTCATTAAGCATGATACATTAAGCATCAACTGCTTGTTGCATAGAACCCACTATTCCATTTTTTTTAAAGGTTAACAAATATATGCACACTTACGTATTCTTCATTCATTCTTCACTGCCTTGAAAAGTGTGTGACATACACCTACTTTGCATTTCCCAAAGGAACAGTTTGGATTTTGGTCCTTTTTGCTCTAGAATGCATTAATTTTAACCAACCTTGGTATTTTAACTTAGGCAGACATCTGAAACGTTTTTGTGCATGGTACATGAAACTTGATGTGAAACAAGTTTTAATGATGGTAGGCAATGCCATTCAAACTTGTTTCGTTCAAATTGTTAGCAAAACTGTCATAAAGGTGGCGGAGTCTAGTTCTTAGAATTGTAATAAACACGTTTGACAAAATTCCAAGTCCCAGCGGTGCTAGCCAGGCTGGTGAGGAATGCTGGTAGATGCAGTCCCACAACATCTAGAGAACTGCATGATTCTGATCCCTGTTCTCATTGGAGGGCTGCCCAGACTACGCCCCACATAAAGATTTAAAAACCATAAACATGAAGAGCTCCAGCCTAGTTGCTGTCCATCAGCTGTTAGCATCACTTGACTGGGAAGACACATACATCACCTGGTCACAGTATCCCTTGCTGTGGTGTGTTGTATTGGATGAATTTCAATTTAAATGATAGTAATGATTTCTACAACAGCCAGCATGATGTAGTGGTGTGAGTGCTGGTCTACAACGCTGGAGACCAGGGTTTGATTCCCCACTTGGCTGTGGAAACCCACTGTGTGACCTTGGGTGTGTCACGCACTCTCAGCCCCCAGAAAACTTAGGGTCACCATAAGTTAGAAATGTCCCGAAGGCACACAAGAACAAGAATCACTTCTACATTTATGTCTATGGAGGCAAGTCATCACGAACAATTTTCATGCAAATCTATGTCCTCTTGTTTCATGATGCTTGCCTCCCAGCCTCCCTTTCTTTTTGACAATGTGTAAGTTGTTGTTGTTGTTGTTGTTGTTGTGTGCCTTCAAGTTGTTTCCAACTTAGTAACCCTAAGGTGAACCTACCATGGGGTTTTCTTGGTAAGATTTGTTCAGAGGGGGGCTGCCTTTGCCTTCCTCTGAGGCTGTGACAGTGTGACTTGCTCAAGGTCACCCAGTGGGTTTCTATGTTTGGGCAGGGATTCAAACCCTGGCCTCCAGAGTCATAGTCCAACGCTCAAACCATTAGAGCACACGGGCGCTCAATGCGTAAGTAGCTGTCTGGTAAGGGAGGTTTAAGGAAGATTATAGAACCATTTCCATAGTGCACAACATGTGGCTCTCCAGAAGCGGTTGGACTTCAACTCCCTGCAAAACTCACTATTAGTTTTTCTTCCTCAGATTGATGGGAGTTGTGGCAGGCCACTAGTTGTCCACCCCTGGTGTAGATGGACCATTGAACTGACTTGCTCTAAGACAGTTTCCCATGTTCCTTCTCTTGGGTGATTATCTACAGGGCTACACTATGGAGCTGTATAAGAGCACTGCACTGCTGGTTGGCTCTCCCTGTTGCTCTCTGCCTCTCTGCCCCTAACAGTCCACAGCAGCAGCAGCAGTGGTGAAAAGGAAAATAAAAATAGCCCCAGGATGGCATGACTGTGATGGAATGGTCCCCTCCTGGAAAAGAGTTTCTGAAGAATAAGAAGTCAGGTCATTATGCTCCAGCCCATATGTCTTCGCTCTCTTTGTGCTTTTATACACATTTCATATTTTTCCCCTGCAGCTGACAAATGGAAAGATGCCAGTGTGGCTATTTATAACCAGAGTCTGTGCTTTTCTCTGCTACAGCAGAGCACCTTGGGATACTTTCCGATATTCAACTGCTCTCACCTCTGCATTAACAGAAATCCTCACCTTTTGTGAACCTTAATTCTAACAACAAACTCAGTTTTGTGAGCATTGGCCTGTAGTTGGCTAAAACGGTTCCATCAATTTGTGGCTAATGGCCTGCTTGTCAGTGACGCACTGAATCTGCTCCAGGATTTAGTTACCAACCCACAAATAAATTGAGCCCTTTGGATAGCTCTTTAATGCTTGGACAAAGGTCATTTCCACACTACACTGTTACAGTGCTATTATTCCACTTTCAACATCCTACAGAATCCTGGGGTTTGCAATTTAGGGAGGGGCATCTAGAATTCTCAACCAGGGAGCTCTTGGGCCTCAGTAAACTAGCAACCCCAGAATTCCACAGGATGTTGAAAGAATAATAATAACACTATAGCAGAATAGTGTGAAAACGGCCTAAAACTCAGAGCAGACACACTGCTCTACTGCCATGGGAACCATCAGCTGCCTCTGGGCACTACCTAGGCACAAGAGGGAAGTATTGTCTGTGGGTAGAGGATCCCATTGTTTGCAGACGCACAGCAGATCTCTAGGGGAGAAGATCTTGAAGGTGAGAAAGGAGAGAACCAAAAACCACTCACTAAGGCAAGGATGGAAATTGTGCAGCTCTCTGGATGCTGTTAGACTGCAGCTCCAGATATTTGGGGTTCAGTATCACAACAGGCACTCAGCTCTATCTCTCCTTTCCATCTAACTCCAAAGGAAGCTGCCTTGGTGCTAAACTAGCGTCTGTTGTCTGTAATGGACTAGAGGAAGCAAACTGACTGAAACAAACAAACAAACAAACTGAAGCTTAATTCAGACAAGACAGAGGTGCTCCTGGTGAGTCAGAAGGCTAACCAGGAAATAGGGGATCATCCTCTGCTGGATAGGGTTACATACACTTCCTCTGAAATCTGTGGTTTGTTAGTTTTGGCACACTCTTGGATTTTTTTTCTGAACCTGGATGCCCAAGTTTCAGTGGAACCCAGGAGTGTGTTTGCACAATTAAAACTAGTGCCAGCTGCACCTGTTTCTTGAGAAGCCCGATGTGGTCACAGGAGCACATGCCTTGATTACGTCTTGGTTGGATTACTCTAAGGCACTCTACATGGGCTTCCTTTGAAAACTGTTTGGAAACTTCAGCAAGTTCCAAACACTGCAGCTAGACTGCTGTGGGCTGGTTATATATAACTCCCTTGCCTAAACAGTTTCACCAGCTACCTGTTAGTTTCTGGGCACAATTCAAAGTGCTGATTTTGATGCATAAAGCCCTATATTGCTCAGGGCCAGACTGTTTAAAAGCCTGCATCTCCTCATACAAGTTTCCCTGGGTCTTACAATCTTCAGCAGAGGGCTTTCTCTCCACCCCAACACATTTTGTGGCTTGAGGCATGGTTGGTGGGGCATGGGAAAGAGTCTTCGTGGTGGGTGCTCCTAGGCTTTGTAACTCCCTCATGAGGGAAGTCCAGTCTGTATCCTCTCTGACGTCTTTTCACAGAGCTTGTTTAAACAGGTGTTCAGCCTTGGTTGACCAAGGTAGAGTGTAACTGGAGCCATTTCCACACTAGACTGTTATAGTGTTATTATTCCACTTTTCAACATCCTATGGAACAACATCCTAGGATTCCGTAGGATGTTGAAAGTGGAATAATGGCACTATAACTGTCTAGTGCGGAGATGACCTGGAAGTGTTGTTTTAATATGTATTTTAAATGTTTTGTTTTAAATTGTAATGTTTTAAAAATAATGCTTTTGTTGAATGCACACTGTACGTTGACAGGTAACTTGAAGGCATACACAAACACTATTTAATGCCCTTTAAACTTTTGTACTTCATACTATTTTAACTGCTCTGTTTTAATTTATATTGTGAGCAACTTTGAATTCCATTTGGGAGAAAAGCAGGATATAAACAAAATAAATAAAATAATAGATAATTATAACGTTACCTGAGACCAGCCGTCATTAGCTGTTGCCCTCAACTACTCTGTAGGACTGAAACATCTGCTGCCCAGAGCAAACCAGACAAGGGGAAAGATACAAATAGGAGAGAGCTACCCACTTAGGGGTGAGGTGAGAGGAACACATTTAAAAGAGAATGGAATTGGGCTCACTTGTTTCTCATTTATTCTAAAAGTAGCTCTGCAGACATATTCCATCTTCTGTGTCCTCTTTAATATTCATACGATTTATCTCCAATTCAGTGGGGGGCAGATTTGTTTGCCTGGCAGCAGTGGAAAAGCTGATGTTGGTAACTAGCCCTATTGGCTGCCATTTTATTTTCCCAGAATGCTCTAGTCATGGTATGAGAATCGCTTGGCCTTCCAGATGCTGCTAGACCAGTGGTTCTCAACCTGTGGGTCCCCAGATGTTCGTGGACTTCAGCTCCCAGAAGCCCTGAGCATTGACCATAGTAGCTGGGGCTTCTGGGAGCTGAAGTCCATGAACATCTGGGGGCCCACAGGTTGAGAACCACTGTGCTAGACTAAAGCTCCCAGCATTTCTCTCCATTAGCTATGCTTGGTAGGGTTGACAGGACTTGCAGTCCAACAAGAACTGGAGGATCACATGATTCACACCCCTCCTCTAGATGTTGTGCTGTCCCAGGGATCTTCTTTTTTGGGAAGCAGCTTTCACTTGCAGTGCCCATCACTGACTGAGGACAATGCCGTGTCCCATACCCTCCACAGTTCACAGATGAAAACTGTGATGAGTGCCCAGGTGACAAGAGGGAAAAAGCTATTAATGAGAAAGTATGCATAAAGTATACATAAAACTGAGAGTAAGGATGGTGTAGTGGTCTGAGCATTGGACTATGACCTTGGAGACCAGGATTCGATTCCTCAGTTGGCTGTGGAAACCCACTGGGGGATCCTGGGACCATCATATTCTCTCAGCTCCAGAAAACCCTGTAGGGGCACTATAAGTTGGAAATGACTTCAAGGCACACAATAACAACACACATAACTATTTTAAGCAGAAAAACTTGGAATTTATGTACAGTCTTTCCTCCACATTCAAAGGATTGATCTTTGTGAATCTGATTATTTGTGAGGCACCTACTTGCCTCTCCCTCCATTCTTCCCTTCCTATTGCCTTGCATTTTGCCCAAGCACACTGTGTCTTCCTTCTCTGCACTTGGGCAAAAGGCAAGCAAATGGGAGAGGGGAGCCTGTGCGCAGGGAAGGAAGGCGTGTGCAAGGCTTCCCCCATCTCCCCCTCCTGTTCCCTTGCCCTTTGCACAGGTGCAGAGAAGGACAGCAGTGTGCCCAGACAAAAGGCAAGAGAATAGGAAGAGGAGAATGAGAGGAGGCATACGTGCATCTTCTCCATGAGCAGGGCTGTTCTCTCTCATTTGCTTGCCTTTTGCCTGGGCATGTAGAAAGAAGGCATGTGTGCCCAGGGAAAAGCAAGGGGGGAAGGCATGTGCACTTCTTCTCTGTGGAGTTGCTCTCTCCGTGGAGTTGTGGAAGGAAGGCACATGCCCCAGAGGAAAAAGCAAGGGAATGGAGGTGGGGAGCAATGTGCATACCTTCTCCATGTGTGGGGCTGCCACTTCCATTTGCTTGCCTATTGGTCAGGCACAGAGAAGAAGGCATCACACCTGGGCAAAAGATAAGAGAGGGGGAAAATGGGATGGAGGCATGCCCAAATGGGAAGGGGTTCCCCAGAAAGAAATGGGAGGGGGAGCACTCACTTGGGTGGGGGTAGGGAGTTATTCTTTTTTTTTTTACTTTTGCAAAGGTTCTATGACACAGCTCTTGTGAAAGTCGAGGGGCCACTGTACTAAGTTTAGAATAGCCTGAAAACAAGAAAAATAAGAAAAAAGTCCAAATCAATAAATGGAATATTCTGTATATGTGTGTATGTGTGCGCAGCATGATTAACACTAAATATAATATTATATGATATATAATGTAAAAATCAGATCTGTTCCCAATTGCAGCTTTCTCTCAGATCCACTTTATGAACTCTCTGTTCACATCCAACCCTGCTGCTCAACGCACATTATAAATTAGACCAAATCCCAGCTTCCCTAAAAGATAACACTAATATGGTCACCTTGAGCCAGACCTAGCTTTTCAGTTTAATCTATCTCATAGTGTGGTTGTTACAATAAAAGTAAGTGGAGGGAGATGGGGGATATAACGTGGAAGACTTTTAGCTATAAACAGAATGTGTTTAGTTAAGAAAGACATAGGTTGAAAAACATGAGTGTTGCAAAGAAATACGTGCATATGAATGGTGTTCTAGAAAGCTGGACATTTTGAAACCAGATGAGCAACTGGAAAGGAAGAGGAAAAACCTTGCTGCCCAGTCCAATGCAGGACAGTTTGAAGTTATAATGCTTAAGAATTCTGAAAAAATAAAAAAGCAGCTACCAGGAAGCATTCATTAGAGAATGGGATACTCCTGCAGCCTTAAACTAGCAGAACTGAAGTTTGCAGTAGCCTAACTACATTTTCTAACACTGCATAAGGAACCATCCACTACCTCCTTACACAACAGTTTTGTCAGGGTGCATAATGATTCCAGGATAGTGTCCAGTTACAGTTTTGCCATCCTAACCCAAATTGTCATCAACTGGCCACAGAGTGTACTGGGAGAGCCCCTCTGTGCTGCTGTCCATTTGGTCACTTCCATCCATCAGGAAGGACAGAATTTTACAGACTGCCAGCTTCAAACAGGATTTTGGCTAACATTTGCTTGTTTCCTCCCACTGTCTGTGGTTGTAGCATGCGCTTAAAGAGTAGAAAGAAAAAAATATCCCTCAACCATGAAAATGAATGCAAGCAGGAAAGCACAGAGAAAATATGAACAAATGACTAACAAGACAAATGTGGGTTTTATGCATAATTACGATATGAATGAGATTCTTGATAATGAAAACAAATGAAGTACTGTAGCACACACAATGCTGAATGTCACCCAAACTCTACTGAAAAAGTGCAAAAAAATTTAGTGCATTTAAGAACATTTTTGTAGCTCATTTCTAAGAATTACAGCAACACTGCGAACACAGATCAGGCAAAGGATGGCCATGTGTCCTGCTTTGCAGAGGACAGTCCTCCAGAGGAAGGGATCCTCTGTCTGGTGAGACATCAAGTTCAAGTCCAGTTTAAAGACCAAAGAAGCTCAAGAAGAGGAACAGGGACCTGGAAGCTAATCATCATCAGTCCTAGATTTACACCTATACACAGAAATTTTCATGTAAATCTGTGCTTTCTGTTAATGTAGTTTCTCTTTTTGGAGAGATGTGTAAGGGCTGCCCTAATCAATCACTTCTGGACAAACAACAAAGGGGTGTTACACTTTTTCTTTGAGTCTCTAATTCTAATGCATAGACCTCTTTTCAGCAACCAAAAAGTGCTCTGCAAACACAGTTATTATTCATACAACTGGAATATGCCCAATAATTATATTCAAAGGTTTAGTGAGACAAATCATTCTTAAGATGAAATTAACATATCTAAGAAGTTCTTGCCAAAAGGGTTTCAAAATTCTGCACTCTTGCAGCATATGAAGAACAGATGCTTTAGAAAAATCACAGTGCCAACAACTGTCAGAACTTGTCACTCCGTTCGCAAACAGGCATCGTGGTGTCCAATGAGTTCTATGTAATATCTTCATCTGAGGTAATCTGAGACAAATATTGAAAATAGAATATGGTTCACTTCAAAACATTAGAGAACAATGATAACAGTAATGCCTCTGTTTATCTAAGCCAGTCCTCACCAAATATACTGGTAAGGGATCATGGGAATTATAGCCCAACAAATCTGGAGGTTGCCTCTTGGTGGCATTCTTGGTGATGGTGGTGGTAATAATGGTGACGATCATGATAAAGATCAATATCCTGTCTTCCCCCCAAAAAACTGGGACTCAGGGTGGTTCACAAGTTGAAACAAATACCATCTACCTAAAATATACCAATGGTTCACATGAAAATGCAATTAAGCTGTCAACAACTGGCTGATTAAATTTACAGCTGTTCTCATCTTCAGCTTTTATAGTTCATTTAGGTGGATCTTGAATCTGCTCTCGCAGCTCAGATATAAATGCATACAGCATCACTGTTTATACTTGGCTTTGCTTTCCTCCCCTTCTGATATTGTCTCCCCATGTTGAATTTCAGATTGTAACCGCCTTTGGGCAGAGATCTGATCTCTTCTACTCTGTAGCAACTATTGGTGGGACTAAGTAAGCGAGCAAACACACAAAGAATAATCTTGGAAGATCTGACTGAGTTGGCCTATGTCTGCAACAGGACAGCCAGTCCATCTGTAGAATTGGTGAACTGGCCTACAGGTGCAGGTTTTCTGGAGGAAAGCTGTCATGGGATTTGAACAACAGCAAGACATATCACTGCCTGAGGCAGGACAGCCAAATGGCAACCTGCCCTGTCCTCCTAAGTCAACATGCATCATACAAATAGCCAGACAAGGTATTGTGTCACATCTCACAAGCTACCTCTTGCCAAACTGGGTAGTCAAAATAATAAACTAAACAACTAACCTCCTTGCTTAATTTTGCTCTTTCATGACATACCCAAATTTGCTGCCTGAAGCGGCTGCTTCATTGTAGATAATGGTGCGGTCTTCTCTGGAGGTAGGAGCTAGGAGACTGTCTTCCTCCCATAAATTAGATTTTATTCTAGTATACAGTATATCTATAGAGTATCACAGTGGTTGGTTAGAAGCCTGCAGACAGGGCTCTGCTAACTGCATTTTTGTATCCTGTTTCCTAGCACTAAGCACTTACAAATAACACTCATGTCAATGAGGGCAGTGAAGCTGCCCCAGGCTTTAGTCTGGATTATAAAGAGTTAACCAAGATGCTGAACCTATCTGGGGTATAGGTTTTGAAGTCCTGTGTAACTCCTTAAAAGTTCAGACTAAAATCCAGAGGCGATCCCCCGTGGTCACCAATCATCACTGATGGTAATAAATTTGGGAACAGGGGCAAGGATGGAGCAGGGAACAGAAAGGCTACAGGAGTGTGTTTCTATAGCAAGCTATACCAAAGCACACACATTAGCCTCCCACTCCTGGTGTTCCAGGGGTGAGGCCTGGCCATGAAAGGGGCTCAAAAAACCAAGTCCTGGGCTCTGATGCCTGGGCTTGCTTTCTCAATAGACTTGTGACAGGGAAACTGTGTGTGTGGTCGTGGTGGGGTTCATGAGCAGTTAACACGACGCAGAGAGGGAAGCCTTCTGTTCCAGGGAGAGCACAGCGGGACACTCTTCTTCAGCTCCCCTCTCTGGATGTATGAGCTGCCAGCCGCGTGGAATGGCAGATAACTGCATGCAGGCGTCTCCTGTGGTGCTGACATAACCTCCCCTTCAAAGCAGAGCAGGCAACAAATGGGCACTGTCTGTCAGGGGAGATGAGCAAAGCCGGCTGACGCTTCGCTTGTCACGCTGGACAGCAACCTGCCAAGCCAAGTGAGGTTCCAGGAGAGGTTAATCCGGGGAGATTCTAGGCAATTGCCCCACGTGACACAATTGCAAAAGGCAACAACACGGGACACAAAAGACAGCTGGATTTTTGAGAGACCTGCAGGTATCTTTGTGGATTAATGCTACGCAGCAAAGCCAGCATGCTGCAGTGATCAGAGTGCTGGACAGGGACGTGGGAGAGGGGCTTCTCTGCTCTGGCACCCAGGCAGGTCATTATTGACATTGACTAACCGTAGGTATATTTTTACAAAACAATGAAAACAGAATACATTACATTAAAACAATTGCTCTTGTTGTCACTGTTATCATCATGATCAGCAGCAGCAGCAGTAATAACAGTACCCATTTGAAAGAGGTAACAATTTGAGTACCATGAAAGCAATAGCAAAATATTGACCATTTAGTACATGTCTGATCAATAGTCCCTGAGGGGGCTCAACTACCGTCCTGGCAGTCCAATTTTGTATGATCATTTGATACGCTAAAGATACCAGATCCTGTCTGATCTGGGAAGCTAAGCAGGGTCAACCCAGATTAGTGCTTGGGTGGGAGACTGCTAACAAATATTAAGTGCTTTAGGCTTATCTACTATATAAAAGTCAATGTTTGTCTGTGAGTTTAGGAGTTTGTCTGTTTGTCTGCGTCAAGCAGGCGAAGACCTCATATGATTGGCTGAGTGAGGCAAGAAGACCTCATATGATTGGCTGTCCGTGAAGATTCTATGGCATCCTGGGGTTGGCAGTTGAGGGAGGGGCCTTTAGAATTCTCAGCCGAGAGCTCTTGAGCCTCAGACCGGTTGCTATGGAGATGAAGCCTACCATCAATAAGGATGCCAGAAAACATTTGGGAGGCATACTTGAGAAAAATTAAAGTGCCATACACAACATAGTTACAAGGTCTTCTTGCCTCACACAGTAGCTTGTATGGGTTCCATATGTGACGAATCTTAAAGCTGAAATTCAAAACAAAAAATGCTTCCAGAAAAATGTAAAGCCATTGCACAAATTCAATAGGAAGCAAAAAAAATAAAAATAAAAATAAAAAGCCAGTACATCAACATTGCCAGACAACACAAATTGGATTTGAAACTATGGGGAAAAGTTACAGGTACTGGAATAGGCCGGTTGCTATGGAGACGATGCCTAGCAGCAAGGAGGAGGACAGTGTATTCCCTCAGGAACCAAAACGGTATATGTAAATAACTCTGAATACAGATTGCACTAGAAAATATGGGGGAAAGTTACAGGTACTGGAGAAGACAGTTGGGTGAGTTCTTCAGAGGAAAAGAAAATCTCAAGCAATGTCGGGTAAATACACTAGTGTGTGTGTGTGTGTGTGTGTGCATGAATGAGAGGAGAGAACTGGCAAAACCACCTCTCAGTATGTCTCACCTAAGAAAACTCCATGAAACCTATGAACAATTCATGAGGTCACTGTAAGTTGATAGGCAATTGAAGAAGCGCATGCATGCACGCACACCTACACACAAGCACAGTCCCTCCAGCCTAGTTTTAGGAGAGGCTTGAGTCTCCCTTGGTTGCAAGGTCCATCATACCAGTCTGTTTGTGGAATGCTATCCCACGGAACACCCACTTGGCACTGCTGCTGGCTTTGTTCTGGCACTTAGTAAAAACATGACTTTCTATTAAAGCTTCTGGCATACAATATACATTGTTTTTACCAAATGCACATGTACATAGTTTTAAACTGTTCTACTCTTTCTAACCTTTTCTAAATTGTTGAATTTTTAAATACGTTTTTAGTTTCTTCAGATTATTTTATTGTTTCAAATTTTAAACCGTTTTAAATAATTAAATTGACTTTACTTGTACACCACCCTGTGATCTTGTGGTGTAGAGCAAAACATAAATATAAATAATAAAAAATTAGCACCACTAGAAGACTCATGAGGCTTTTATTATATGTTGCTTCAGTGATATTCAGAACCCCCCTGTAGAGTAGATCAGTATTTGATAGGGGATGTATTTATTTACCCCTGAGATCAGAGCACCATCAACAAAAGTAGTCAAGTAAGTTGGTATTGTTATTCCTACACAGCTGAGAATCTGTGACGGTCTGCTTGTGAGCCTCTGGATCAAAAGCTGCTTGCCTCACCCCACCTTTGCCCAGGTTATGGGGCCTTTCCACACTACACTGTTATAATGCTATTGTTCCATTTTCAACATCCTATGGAATCCTGATGTTTGCAGTTTAGGGAAAGGCATTTAGAATTCCCAGCCAGAGAGCTCTTTGGCCTCAGGAAACTACCAACCCCAGAATTCCACAGGATGTGTTGAAAGTGGAATAATAGCACTAGAACAGCATAGTGCAGAAAGGCCCTATGAAGTCATGGACCCTTTCTGTACCTCACTGTCTTCCAGCGCTGGGGTGCAGGGATCGCGTGAGCAGCCTCTACCGAGAGGCTCTGGTATCCGGGGTCCTTCGGCTCCGCACAAGCTGCCTGCTCACGCGAGAGCCCCGCCTCTTCCTTCCATGGCACAACCTGGGAGTTTCCTAGTCTGCGCTGGGGCAGGAAGCGCAACCAGCGCGGCTCCAGAGGCTCCGCACACCAGGTAAGTGCACATGGGGCCTGGGAGCAATGCGTGATTGCGCACCATTTTCAGCTTCTAGCCAAAAATGAAAAGGTGCGCGATTGGTGCCTGCCAGCCCTTGGAGCGTCGCGTGATTGTGAGTGCGTCATGTGGATCGCTCCTCACAATCGCGTGATGCTCCAGGCCCTCTTTTGCATGGAAAATGCTGTGCGAAAAGGGCCATGGTAAGGCATGGGGCTCTGAATGTTAGTCAGTTCCCTTCTTTGAGCAGGATCCTTTACCTCACAAGACATTTGTTACATTGGCATGGTACCACCCGCAAGCTTGGAAAACATCCTGAAGAGGTACCTCTACAGGGGTAAATCTACATACAAGGTTTGGGCACTTGAGGCACACTGCATGCTGCCTGGAGGAACTAGGGATACCTCTTTAACCACCAGATGACAAGCAGAAATGCAACAGATAAAGAGCTTCCCATTAGTTTGCTGTAGGACAGGAAATGTTTCCCCTACCTAATTTCTTTCTCATTTGTGCAACTGTGAAAAACTTAAGGAGGGAAAGGGATTTGTGAAATACTTACAGAAATACCTTCCTGAATACACTATAGAAACCAGCCGAATCTTATTCATTCTCATTGCCAGCACCTCTCCAAGATCTCATCCATAAGCCTTTCCCATGGCTTCTTGCTTACTCATTTTAACGTCATGTGACGATTGAATGTGGAACCCCCCTCAGATAAAGAACGTGCCCTGCTCAGAAAAGTTACCTTTTTGGACTATCAGTCCATGAACTCCCAGTCATCATGGCTATTGTCTATGCTGTATTCAGGAAGACATTTTTTCCAAGTATCTCAAAAGAGATTTATTTTCCTTCTGATGAGACTCTCATACATTTAATGCCCACAGAAACAACCAAAAATTCAATGGAGGAAACTTCCTGTGCATGCAATGTAGAAACAGAGAGCCTAACGGCTTCCCTATGCACCCTCTATCCATTCCTCTCATGTCCCCACTGGAAAACTCCTTCTGTGAAGAGGAGTCCCCTTGCAAACTGAGGATAGAAAGGGCTGGCTGCCATGTAGACTAGGTACCCTCTGGGGCAAAAGAAACCATATGCTGAGATAGAAGCAACAGAAGCCCAAGAGCCAGATGAGAAGAATAGATTCCTTCACAGCCCATGGAACTGATGCCAAGCAAAGGCACAGGCAGGCTGGGAGATATCTGGATGAGTGAATTTTCCTCCTGGGTAAGACATCTCTTCAAGGGAAGAGCTTTCTTTCAGGGAGACCTAATGCCAGAGTGGCTGCACCTAAGGTCTGGGTCTGGGTCAGCCAACCCAGCCATAAACCCCTCAGAGTAGATTCTGTTAAGTTGCTGAGTGAGCTGAGTGCTTCTTATTACTGCTTATGTGGTGTCTAACCTTGGACTGTTCTTTTTTTTTTTTTAATCTTTGTAGAACATGTCTTGCTTATTATCTGCTTTGTTCTGCTCATACTTTGACTTTGGACTCCCTGGCTTTGCCTTGGCATTTATTGCTATCTGGCCTGACTTGCTCATTGGTTGTTTGACTTTGGTTTGACCACTGATGCTATTATTTGGTTACCTCTGTCTAGATTCTCTGGATCACCACAAGTTGGAAATTACTTGAAAGCACAGAACAACAATCTGGACTACTAGATCTTCCTACTAGAACCCGCCTGAACATGGAACAGGTCAATTACCAGGGCTGAACTAGATATTTCCAGAAATGCAAATTCCTTGCATTTGTCTCTAGCAATTGGATTTCCTTTAATATGCTTGTGTCATCTAGCAAAATAAACCTGTATTTACCTTTTAATGATTGACCACAAAACAAAGTTAAGTTAATTTACAACATACAGAAGCAAACCAAAGCAGGTACTATAAATAACAAATGTCTTCCACCACTTTAGAGAGCACTCCTTCCAAATACCTATAAAATATACAATTGAGTTTGACCCTCAATCATACTTCCACAAACACCTTTTCCCACTTTTGGGTTTTCAAATGTGTGCGTGCTCTCTGTGTCGGTATTAACGGATGGGAGAGGAGCATGCTTCAGCATGATCACCATAAGGAGCTGGGAGGAAATACATAATTTCTCACGTTCACAAGGTCTAGTGGAGACAGAAATAGCCAACAATGGATTCTGCAGGGCAAAGATGGGTTTAATAAGCAAGGATGTTCCTGACAAGACCTTCAAAGCATCCTAGTCTTACACTTTTGAAACTCAAACTGGAAACTGTCTCTCAAGGCAGAAATGTGGTTATTAGAAGAGAGGCTGGAACCTTCCCCCAACCCTAATGTGGTCTTGCCACACACCACATTCCCCAGGTATAGCTCAGTCTTTGCTTGTCTCCTTTTCCCTGTGCAGCTGCGATGCCCAGACACAAGTTCTCTGATTTTCCTTGTTCTTTTTGAACTTTACGGCTCAGGAGGATTTAATGACTGAAATATATCTCAATTCTGCTCATCACCACCAACACAATGGTGCCTTTCTGGTCTTTCGAAAGGTGATATTTTCCTTGGCAACCTTGAAAAATTCCACAGGAAGCCGTAGGTGCCAGCACCAGTGACCCTGCTGTGCTGGAGATAAGGCAGAAACAGAGTGAAGGGGGAGGGGGCAGAGAGAGACAGAGAAATTGTGGGAGTAAACAGAGGTACCAATGCAATAAAAAGGGAACTAATCTCCTGGATGGCGGAGGGAAGGATTCACAATGGAGGTGGGGAGAATGAGGGAAGCACTTTGCTCCTTTGCATTCTCTCCCTCTCAGTCTCATATGGAACTAAGGGTAGGCAATTCTGTTCTTCATCTTGAGGTCTTTAAGAAAGGCACCTTCTTTATGCCTTAGGAATAAGGCTACTAGGCTCTCTGCGTGCATGTGCAAAGCATCATCCTGACAGGACGAAATACAGCTTTCTCTGTACTAGAGGAAGGCAAAATATGATTCTGGTGCATCATGCAGCTCTTCTCTAGGTTGTTGTTGTTTGGTCCTTAGCCTCTCTAAACATCCCAAGCACACTTTTCTATTAATAACAAAAAGGGGAAGTATCTCTTTTGGGGGCCTGTCACACTACACACTTATAGCAGTATCACTCCATTTTAAGTGCTGTGTGTGTGTGATGAACGAATGGGTTCCAGATGGAAAAGTACGGTCCTGAACCAAACTGAAATGGCCGCGCGCAGTGCATTGTTGTAAGGAGGGATTTGGATTGTGAGGCGAGGATTCTTTGAACTGTGGAACTGAGAACTCACGGAATGCTGATTTGACTTAAGAAAGTTTGCAAAACAGTAAGGACTTAATAAGGACTTGGCACAAACAGGGCATACTCCTGAGCTGCACCGACCCAGAAGTGTGGCTTGATTAATTGATATTTGATGTTGCCTACAATGCATACCCTCTTTGACTGCCTTTATGTTTTATCCACCTTCACGAATTCACGATATTCAACGGTGATCAATACCTTTATTAAGAAAACAGTTAAGTTCTTATGTGTAAAGGCAGAAGAAACAAGGAGCTGTGAAAGCCTGGCACACCCTCAGATGGGCAAGTGGTGATGTTTTTCTGACCCTACCCTACCCTGCATGGCCGAGAACCACTGAGGCATTTGATACATTTCCTGACAACATGATATATGACCAATTCTTCTGCAAGCAACCTTTTATTAGGACGGCACAAAATGATATGAACTATTCTTCTAATTGCTTGATTGCCTTTATACAATGAAAGTCCTGGAACCCTGGCAACCAGCAAAACATGTCCTTTTCTCAAGAAGTGAGAGACATGACTATAAAGAGGGGAAGATTTTCAACTCAATTTCATGACGCTTGGCTGCAGCAGAGGGCATCCATACCTTAGAGGACATCTGGCCAATGTTTGGCAAAGGACCATCTTGTGAGTATGTAGAATGAATGTGAAATGTGAATGTGTGAGTGAAAGAGAGCTCTTGATACGGAAATGTGATTTTTGTATTTCATGTCTTAATAAATGTTACATGAATAGTGGTTAAACCCAGATCTGGTTTCCTATGTGTCTTCTGTTGGGATCCTATAGTCCAGGGTGGCTGAATTTCTCTCTGGGTCAAACGTACCAACAATCTCGGTCCATGACATGTGCACCCCATGGAATCCTAGGGTTTTTAATTTAGAGAGGCACTAGAGCCCTCTGGCTGAGAATTCTACTCCTCCTCTAAGGCCCTTTTCGCACAGCATTTTCCATGCGAAAGAGGGCCTGGAGCATCGCACGATTGTGAGGAGCGATCCGCATGATGCATTTACAATCGCATGATGCTCCAGGGGCTGGCAGGCGCCGATCATGCACCTTTTCATTTTTGGCTAGAAGCTGAAAATGGTGGGCGATTGTGCATTGCTCCCGGGCCCCGCACACACTTACCTGGCGTATGGAGCCTCCGGAGCCTCATCTGTCGCACTTCCTGCCCCAGTGCAGCCTGGGAAACTCCCAGGCTGTGCTGCGGAAGGAAGAGGTCAGGTTCTCGCACAAGCAGGCAGCTCATGCAGAGCCGAAGGACCCCGGATACCAGAGCCTCTCGCTGGAGGCTGCTAGCGCGATCCCTGCACCCCAGCACCAGAAAAAGGTAAGGTGTGGAAGGGGCCTGTGCTTGAAATCCCAGGATTCCAGTCCCAAAGAGGGAGCCAGCCTAGTCTCCAGTGGAAGGGAGTTCCATAGTCAAGAATCAGCTACCATAAGTCCCTCTTCTGTGTCCTCACCAAATGTCTCCATGAGAATGGTGAAACCAATGAGAGAGATCTCAAAACTCACACAGGTTTGTATGGAGAATTACATAGCTTTTTTTAAGAGAAACTGTCTTTTGAGACAGCATTATTCTAAAACAAAAGTTCTCCCTTTCGCTTTTAGACTAAATGTCTAAAGGTGAAAGAGAGAACTTATGTTTTAGAATAATACTGTCTCAGGCCTTGTTTTTCAATGCACACCGGAGCACCTACAGAGAGTTAGCTTGGACAGAAATTCAGCTCCAGAGATAGAAGGGCTGTTTCTTGGAGGCAGCCAGGGAAGAAAGACATCCACTCCATGGCAGTTGTGAGGAGAGAAAAAGGAAGGGTTGAATTAACTGCTCTGCTTGCTTCCCTTCCCTCTGACTGTATGGGCTACAGCCCGTGTCATCACCATCCCATATTTGTTTCCCTTCTGCTTTTTGATGTCTTAATACAATTTTGACTGCGTCTTCTAGCTACGCTGTATACTATTGTACTGTTGCTTGGGAAGGGGAGAATAGAAACGGCACTTGAGACTTTGCTGTTTACTCTCTCTTTGCCAGCTCCCCCACACACACACACTGCACACATCGCTGATACCCTGTTCAGTCTGAATTCTAAGACTGCATTTGTTCCTTTTCTGTATCAAGAAGATATATTAAAACAAAACCAGGAACAATACAACTCACAGGGAAACCCCCTCCACCATCTCTAGTGATGTCTGTTGTCAGCCCACAATCAAAGATTAGGCATTTGAAGTATAATTACTCAGGCTAGTAGGATATCCTACTATCAGTTGGGCAGGGAGCTGGCAAGCATAATTTCTGGGGGAAGTTTAAAATGGAAAAAGGATGTTGGAAAAGGAGTTCTGATTAAGAATGCAAGCATGTTGAGTATCCTCCATGCCAGTAAGTTATTGGTATGAGTTCTTCCTTGCTTTTGGCTACCCTGCTAATTCCATACTGCAAAGGAGAGGAACACGTCAAGAATAAAGAGTAAGGAGCAGGATACAGACAACAGTAAGCAATCCATATGCCTTCCCTAAAGTGTCCAAATAAAAGTAATTATCTACGCTATGAAGATACATATATATTATGATTGTTTGATGTTTATTAATATATTCTGTTAACTTGCTTTACATATTTTTGTGTATTTAACATTTCTTTTTCTTTAGTGTACATGCAAAACAGGTAGTCATAACAGCATGTAGCAATGTCACTTGCATACACTTGTTGCCGTGCTATAGTGGAAAAATGCTGTTTCACTGATGCACCACAACTCTTAAGAAAAAACAACGAAAGAAGGAGAAGAAATGGAGACTGTTTTGTTTTGAGATGTTGGCATTAAGAAGAAACCCACTTGAAGATGGGGATAAAATGTTGCATTTGGTGCCAGGTGCTATCAGAAAATAGTGAAGGCTGAAGGTTGGGCAAAAAAGCGGGATACAAATAAAGATGATGATGATGATGATGATGATGATGATGATGATGATGATGATGATGATGGAAGAAATGTTGTTTGGATATTAAAAAAAATCCCAAGAACTACAGCAACAAATACTGGAACCTCCTGAAACATGTGCCCTGCCTGGAGGAGCCCGTTGTTAGAGTGAAAGGCTTATTTGGAGCTATCTATGGTACTGCAACTAGTGGCCTCCCTTGCAGATTCTTTGTGTTCAAGAGAAGCAGTGACAAAGCATGGGCTAGTGACAAGCACATCTACCCCTCATGTTCTAGTGTAATGGTTGAAGGGAGAAGCTGGACCTTGTTCTCCTACAATGAGAGATATGGGCACCAGTGGTTATATGCAACTCCTCCTTTAAGTAGCTCAGAGTGGCTTATACGGTATTCCCAAACAATCTCCGAAATACACACTGACCAGGCTGAGGCTTGCTTAGCTTTCTGGATTGTAACAGCACCATGCCCTTCGAAACCATCCATTTGGCCAGACACAGCTCCAGTGTCTCACTATGAGAGTGATGCTCAACTTGTCTTTGGATGTTACACCAAGAAGAAGCGCAACAAGCAGACACAGGCCTTCTTTTACCTGCACTGATGTAATATCTAAAGCACCTTTATATTTATCTGCTCTTGAGAAACAAAGAGGTTTGCTTTTCCTTGATTTCACTCGGCATCTCACAGGCTGCTCCTTCACACTCACCTCTGACCCTGTATGTGGCCTTTCTGTAAGACAGCTGTCCCTAGGGCCGGGCTGCCTCATCTTCCCACCACTTCCTACAATCACTGCTCCTGGGGATGTGGAAAAGACAGCTGCAGTGCCCACTCCACTGCTTATTGATACCAAAGATTGATTTGCCCCAGCAGGTCATAGGCACCACAATTACTTGGGAATCACATGCCCAGCAGCACAGCACAGGGATGGCTTCTGGCTCTGTGTACAAATAAGGAAGGGATACATGTGCAGGATGAAGCCATGACTCAGGGAAACAGCATATGTTTTACACATGGAAGCTTCCTGTTTCCAAACTTGGCAGGGCCAGTTGAAAGAAACTGGATAGCTAAGCCCGGAAAATCACCTGCCTGGGTTTGGAGAGCTGCCACTAGGCAGAGAGAGAAGACTGTGCTAGATGGACAATTAGAGTGACACAGTGGCTTCGTTGGGTGATACTCCAGCACAGTGCAATCTCTCTTCCTCATACAGGGATCTGTAATAACAATCCTGAAAATAAGCTGCAGGGCACAGACTGCCTGCAGGGTGATATGAGCATTTTAGGCTGTGAAGTTTGAATGTATTTAACACAGAAAAGTTCCAATCCACAGAGTACAATTCACCAGCATATTGCCACTCATGAGCCCCACTGCAAATAGTAAGAATTGTGTAAGAGTACAAAGGAGGATGTGGTAATGTACTAAGTATTAGCTACACTACAGTAGCCTAATATGCAGATAACAGCCGCGTGCAAACTGAGGTGTCTTCATGCTGTTCCACAATCCGCTGGAAGTGGAACTGAAATGGAAGAGGAAGGAACAGGAAAGCATGCAGCAAAATAGACATCTCTCCATCACTTATTTCATCATAAAACGGCCTATTTCTTGTCAATTAGTCCATTTTATTGTGGATATTGGACTTGGCCAAACTGAGCATTTTTAAGTGGCAAAGCAGGCTATAAATGTAACCAACAAAAACAGGAAACAACCAACCAAATAGCCAGTTGTTCCCTTAAGCTACCAAGAAGTGATTAATTAAAGAACAAACAGAAAAGAGAAGCTCTTTGGCAATCCAGACTGGGCAGGTGGCTCTATAAGTTAGGGTAAAGTCAGCAAAATCACTATTAGCTAGCCTTCAAAAGACAAAAGGGCAACAAGAAAAGCATTAGATTGCAGTGGTATGGTAATCATATCTTCCAGCGTCACTCAGTGAACAAATAATGGCCATTTCCAAACTACACTGTTATAGTCCTATTATTTCACTTTCAACATTCTGTGGAATGCTGGGATTTGCAATTTCAGGAGGGGCATTTAGAATTCTCAGCTAGAGAGCTCTTTGGCCTCAGTAAACAAGAAACCCCAGAATTCCATAGGAGGTTGAAAGTGGAATAATAGCACTATAGGAGTGTAGTGTGGAAATGGTCAATAACTGCCAATGAGAACATGGCTACTGTGGGAAAACAACTCCTTGCAGCCTATGTGTAATATCGCAACATGGCAATTTGATTTACCATGCATTCACATCTGAGCAAAACTTTCTGGGATTAAGGGAGAGGCAAATTATTCTCCTTATAGATTTGTCTCCCCTTACACTTACAGCACAAATGGACCTCCCTTAAATCCTCCAAATTATGGGGGCAACAATGCACAAGCAGATGATGTATTTGTGTAAAGCACATGGCTGTGAGCATGCTCACCTAGAGAAATCCACTACAAATATCATTTTTCTTCCCCCCACCCCCATCTGCATTTGCATTATGAATAATATTTGTGGTGCAACCCTGGCTGTAGCTCAGGCCTTTTGCCCAGACTCACAGTCTGTTCTACATTAAAGGGAAGCAGATGGTTAAGAGAACGACCCTTCTACTCTCCCACCTTTCAATTTATACACAAAGAAAGCCCAAGCTGGACGGAAACATTGAACTCCCCCCCCCCAGAGCAATTTTAATCAGAGAGCCTCAGCCATTCTGAATAAATGCAGGCCCTGGCAACCGATGAAGGGCTAGACACTAGTGAATATTCATGTCCTCCTCAGATTGTAACTCAACATGTAGCTGTTTTTTATTAAAAAGAAAAAAGGAGCAAGAATCCAAGAACAGCAAGTGGTTGTTTTTGCATGTTATGGTGGCTTTTGCCAGTCATATGCAGACAACCAGGGTAGGTGAGGGTTAGAGAAAGCAAAACAGGCTATCCCTCCCTATTTTTGAATGCTACAGTGACACAGTGCAAAGCTTCCTTTTGTGAGATATCCAACTATTACAGAGAGAGGGAAGGAATGGGACAGTCAGCTCCTCTGATCACATTCCCATCCAGGGGTTAGTGCTTCTTATAAACTATATAAATACCTCACTACCTATTTCTTTCATGCTCCCTGCTAAGTTATGTCAAAAATGATTAGGGCCTTCCAGTTGAGCCTGCTCTCAGGCAGTGAGGTGCTCAGTGTTGTATCACGGCTGACTGTCCCAAGGGAACTGTAAAGGGGAATTGAGAATTTAGAAAGGCTAAGGCAGTCCCTGCATTGTTGGTCTGTTCCTGAGAACAGATGTCAGCCTCTCAGTTGAATGAATGCTGATGCTGAAAATGGAGAAGGAAAGAGCTGGGTCCAGATTTAATCACAGCTAGGATCAGTGGTCAGAATGGGAGTGCAGATGAAGACTGTTCTCACAGCCACAACTACAAAGAGTATCCAAATATTCAGGCAGCTGTGTTAATCCATATCAACAAAACAGTCCTAGCCCTTTTCAAATCTTCCACGAGCAAGTCTTTTGTGGAGATAATAGGTCTTAATTGCTATTTTCCCCATCCCTAACTACGAGGAAGACTGCAGTTGAACACAGAAGAAACAGGCTGATAGATAACACCATTATCCATGTCCTAATGCTTCAATCCATGGCAGCTCTGATTCCATTACACCAGACACTGGCAAATGCAGCCCTTGGGACCCCTAAATGTAGCTGTTGTAGACCCGTAGAAACCACCCAGGCCCTCAGACTCTCAAATTGATTTCTGGGCAACCTTTGGACTCCCCCCCCCCGAAAATGGCTTCCCAAGCCACCTGAAATATAGCGATTTGCTTCCCATAAGCACCCAGAGACCCTCAAATCCCAGATTTAAACAATCAAATGCATATATTAGGACTGAGCACTATCCACCCACAACCATGACAGGTAGCAGAAGTCCACCTGGTTGATGTCCATCTTAGTGCAAAAGTAGAGAATGGCACAAAGGTCTCGAGAGGTATATGGAATTTTGCAATATGAAGGATGGTCATCCATGCTGGAAGTGTATAGTATTTGGTAAAAGGTTAACAATCTTGCACTACTGATCTCTGAGCTACATGGCAAGGAAGAAGCATTCAGGATAAGGGGTATGCCTCCAAGAATGCCAGGGAAGTTGAGAAGTTTCTTGGGAAAAAGACCTGCCATACCAAGTGGGGAGCAATTTCTCAGGATGTTTTTGCTCTGGCAATGTAATGTAAGAACATTAGAAGATCCTTGCTAGACTGGTCTTATCTAATTCAGCTTCTGTAACCACAGAAGCCCATCAAATATCTATGGGAAGCCCACAAGTCAAGCCATTTCCACACTAGACTGTTATAGCGCTATTATTCCACTTTCAACATCCTATGGAATCTTGGGGTTTGCAGTTTAGGGGGGTCTCAAGGCCCCTCCCTAAACTGCAAACCCCAGGTCCATAGGATGTTGAAAGTGGAATAATAGCGCTATAACAATCTAGTGCGGAAATGGCCTAGGCCATGAACACAACAGCACCCTGTCCCACTTGTCTTTCCAGCGTCTGATACTGGAAGTGATATGCATTATCCTTATGTCTCATAATTTTATCCTCCACAAGACCTATCACAAATCTTTTATATCTTCCTTCCCCACACTGCAAGAAATGACCATTAACTTGCACTCATTGTTCTTTAACCAGTTTCTAATCTATAACAGGACTCCTCTTATTATCTCATGGCTGCTAGGTTTGTTCAGGGATCTTTGGTGTTAGTCTGAGCTCCATACCTTCAGAAGTCCAAGTAAACAATGATCACTGGTTCACCTCTGCTCACGGGTTTACTGACATTCTCAGAGAACTCATAAAGGTCAGTTAGACAGAACAAAACTTTGCAGAACTCAACTTTGTTGATTCGTTTTTTTAAAAGCCAGGATTACATTTCTAGATGCTTAATAATTCCGTCTTTCATAGTACTGTCCACTGATTTTGCCAGAACAGATGTTTTTACAGGAATTTCCTCCATCATCCCTGGATTCTCTTTCCAAGGGCACATTACAGGTGTGCCTATGGCATGCACTGTTTTTCTGCACAGTCAGCGAACTGAAAACTTTAAAAGGGACCAGCTCCATCACAGAATCACTGTAGGTGATAATACCAGGCCTCCAAGGTGAATTTGGTGCTGGAGACATGGTCAGAGCTTTAAAAAGTTACCTTTTTTTAACTACCACTCCCACAGTTCCCCAGTTACCAAAATCATTCTGGGTGTTATAATCAAACAAACCAATTTTTCCCCCAGCTTTGGACCTCCTATGATACTTCAGAACAAAGTGTTTAGGGATAGAGATAGAAAGGTAGAAAGTCAAATTAAGGACGCATCCTAAGGAGAAAATGTTCTAATAATGAATAAGTTCAACTACCCTCTCACATTGATTGAATAAAAACACATTCTGGGGCCAATTCACACAACACAGATACAGCTCTATATTCTGCTTTAACTCCCATGGCAACATCTTATGGAATCCTGGAGTTTGTAGTTTGGTAAGACATCAAAATTATCTGGCTGTGAATTCTAAACTGCAAATCCCAGCATACAGTGCTATATTTATGTAGTTTGAATTGGCCCTGATCACAACAAAATTCCTCGATGTCCTAAATGCCTGTGTTCCAGAAGAGGCAGCCACAGAGCTGACCAGAGAGAGAGGAAGTAACTCTAGACAGAGGCCATTTCCGCATGGCACTCTTATAGCGCGATGATTCCACTTTCAACTTCCTATGGAATCCTGGGGTTTGCAGTTTCAGGAGGGGCCAAACCCCAGGATTCCATAGGATGTTGAAAGTGGAATCATAGTGCCATAACAGTCTCGTGTGGAAATGGCCATAGTTGTCCTTTGCTTTGAAAGTGGAAACTTCTCTACAGTTAGGGAACAAATAAAGAGTTAAAAGTCAAAGCTTTCTGAAATGCTTGAGGGTCACTGAAAGCTACAGTAACAAAGACTCAAGCAATGTATGTATTACAGGCAAGACAGCATAATAACAAAGCCCTAGAGGCTATAATGGATAAGAAACAGTGGTAAGGAATCTTTGAGAGAGAAAGAGAAAGAGAAAGAGAAAAAAACTTCCTTCAAGAACATGAAATTTTGCCTAAACAAGGAAAACAAAAAGAAATCCAAACTTGTACAAAGGAAAGTTAAACAGACAATAACAGACACAAGAAAATACAGGCACATCTCAGTTAACAAAGCCTCTGACAGTGACACTTCTTTTTGCAAAGTCTTTTTATGTCTGCTCAGCCCCCCTTTTCCTCCTAATCCTCTGTCAATTTAAAGTTTTTCCAGAAGCATCAGCACTGGGAAGATAGTGAAGGAGCGCTAAAGAAACACAGACTCTTGGCACCGGGTTGCAGAAGCGGATCTGCAGAATACAAAGCAATAAAGCTTAAGCCAGAAAAGAAGAGGATTCTGTTCTAGACAATTCTGCTCTTGTTATGTGTGGCTGCCTACAACAAGCAAGAGAAACAGCAGCTGCCTCCAAAATCCCTAAAGGAGCATGCATGAACAACAAAGCAGAGAAGAAATGGGACAGCAGAAAAATCTGCCTCACTACATGTTAAAAAACATCTGCCCCCAACATGTTAAAAAAAAAATAATGATAATCTCTGGCCACTAAATGGAAGTGGTAAGTGGAGGCTGATGAAAGAAAAAGTCATTCTTTGATGCAGTAAACAAAATATTTTGAACCTGAAGGTTTCTTCCAGTGGTCTCTAAAAATTGCAAAACATTTCGTTTACTTATGCTGGTTTTATCTGGCCTGGTTGTTTCATTTCCCACATGCTTATTGTTATTTTGGAATAAAATATTTGCTGAAACATGTTGAACTGATCTTCTCTTTTTGTGGTGTAGAAACCTATCCCTATTCTTTCCATGTTCCAGCTGCTTCTGATGCCAAATTTTCTGAAGTAATGTCTGGGAACATATTTACCTCATTAACTAAGGTATACGGGATTTTTAGAGCATATTGCTATTAACATCAAGACCAACACATTAAAAATTCTTGAAAGGGATGAGAATCTGGAAACCAGCTACAAGAGCATTTAGACTACTGGGTCACAATAGAGTTAAAGATGTTAAAAGGTTAGAGTTAAGGTTAGTTTTAAAGGAGAACAAAAGGAGATGAGGAGAAGTTAAGTGCTTCTTCAGTACAGACATCTGTGTATGACACGATATTTCCAGTAAGGGAGGCTGAGGAGCTGGGGCGAACAGTAATGACAAGAAAGAAGTTCTAGTTTTTATTGAATTCTTCTTTTTTTTAAGTTACCAGCTCTGTCCAAGAGATCTTTATGAATGTGAAATTGTTGAATCTAAGGTCATCTCCTATACCAGAGGACTGAAAGGTAGCCAATGAGTTTTTGGAAAGCGGTAGCGCCAGACCATACATAAGGTTAGAAGTATTCATCAGTTTCTTCATCTTTTCTGATGCAGCCCCTACATCTTGAGAGGAAACATTTGAATATGCTTGGATGTTTTAGTGGAGATAAGCGGCATCTAGACATTATTAATTCAAAAAAGTGCTAAAGACTTATCTCTTCTGGCAGGCCTACCCAGTCTATTTTTAATTGTGCTTCTAATTGTACTTGTAAGGGTATTTTTAACTGTACTTTTAATTATGATGTATTTAATTCTAGTATATTTCTATTTAATTGTTCTATGTTTTAATGTATTTTAACTATGATTTTTTAGCTTTATGTATTCTGTACCCCACCTTGATCCTTGGGAAGAGGTGGGTAACGAATAAATTTGTTGTTGTTGTTGTTGTGGTTGTTGTTGTTGTTGTTGTTGTTGTTGTTGTTGTTGTTGTTGTTATTATTATTATTATTATTATTATTATTATTATTATTATAATAATAATACACAGTAATCCATGTAAGTACATTCAGGAGTCACTGCATGGGAAAAGGGTATTGGAAGGTGCCACGGAGTACATCATGTCCTCACATTTGCACTCACTACTTCACTTCTGTACTGTTCACATGCAACAGTGACTTGGAGAGAACAGTAGACTTGGTTGGCTGATATTTTTATCTGTCAGCACACTGATTCTGGCAAACTATACAACTCTGTGGATTGATCTACCCAGGGCCAGTGGAATACACAAAAGAACACTCTGATCCTGACAAAGGGATGCTACAGTCATGAATTTCTGTCCAAGTGGATGGAACTAATTGGTCCCGAATGTGGGACCATCCATATTGGCTTTCTAGTATGGAAGCACTCCAGGGGGCACTTAACTGTGTGTGGTTGTCATACTGGAATGTTTCAGCCCTGCTTCAGAAACAATGTTAGCAAAATGGGTGATTCCTTCCCTCTGGCCCCTCTGCTTGTCCTCAGCATCAGAGCTAAGAGCATTTTCTGTATTAATGCAAATAGAAATAATGTAAACACAATTGCCCAGTGGACACAAATGGCATCATGCACAGGGAGACAAATGAACAATGATTTTTCAGAAATCATCTTTGCATCTAGGTGTTTTCCTGGAGCATTCTGTGGACTACAGTCACAATCCTACAGACTTAATCGGGAGTAAAACCCATTACACTCAGTGAAACTGATTTCTGAGTACATATGCTTCTAAGCGTGCTCTGCAACATGAAGGGAAGAGAAACAAGAAAACAAAAGCCAATTCTTTCCGAAGAAAATGCTTCTTTGCTTGCTTTTCTTTTCTTTTCTTTTCTTTTCTTTTCTTTTCTTTTCTTTTCTTTTCTTTTCATTTGTTTTCTTTTCATTTGTTTTTCTGCAAGGCATCCTCAGCTCTTCAAAGTTTCTGATGATCATGTGGGGGAATTAAGTGATTTTGTAAATCAGGTCAAATTTGGCTTTCATGATGCATTATTACTAATTTAATTAAAATGCCTCTTGCCTTGGAAACTTTAAATACAGAGATTAAAACACACAATCCGAGGACACTACAAAACTGTTAATTAACAGCTAGCTGAAATAATATGTAGCTTGCATGACACCCTGAAAATGACTAGCCCGGAGCTCTGGCAGACCTACAAGGGAGCAAATCCCCAAAATGGGTCTCCCCTCCAGAAAAACATCTGGCACTAAACAGAGGGTGAACGCAGGCCTGCGGTGATTTGTTTGACTTCAGTGGAGAAATACGCAGTGAGTTTTTAAAAGCTGAAGGCATGACAGCAGGTGGATTCTAGTAGATCTATCTGTGACATCTCCAGAATTCCAAATCTTCAAAGATTATGAAGAGCTTTAATTTCAGCCCTATCCTCATCCTGAGATTGATTTTGAACAATATCAGGGAAATTCAACATGTAGTATTCTAGCATATGCTTTGAAAGCAAAAGGTCTCAAGTTTATTCTGCAGCCGCTTTGGGTGGGAAGGATCTGGTCTGAAACCCTGGAAGGCTGCCACCACTTAGTATAATTGATGCCGAGTTAGATCAACCAGGGGTCTCACTGACTATGAGGGATCTTCCTTTCTGTGGTCCAAAGGTGACTGATGAGCTCATCCCAGTTTCCATTTTTGGTGCTAGTGGCCTCACAAAATGACAAAACACTGCAGGCAACCCACTGCAACCCTAATCAAAGTACATTTTCACAACTAGCTGTGAATGTTCTATCTCCTCCTTTTACAGGAGACTCTCTTTTCCACGGGATACATTCATGGTATCCTCAGCATCTGGTCAAATGGGAATATAGCATTTTAAAAGCTTCAACAGAGCTCCAGCAATTTTTATCCCACCATTCATCTTGAATTGGATGCACTTTCTAGATTCCTCTAAGTAACTACTTGATGGACATGTACGCATGGCCTTATATCAGAAGTCTGCTAACCAATACCCATTACAAACTACACCTCCCCTGAAAACACCATAAATTCCATTGACTGTGGCCAAGCCCTGTAACAGAATTATAGCTGTTCTGACTCATCAGATAGAGACTCACAATATAAGGATAACATCAGATCTTTGGGGAAAAACAATACCCACTTAATGATGTGGGGGAAAAACCAGATCAGCAAGGTCAAACTGTTATCCTGGAATAATCTACTTCAACAAGAATCAAGAAGAGAAAGTGACAGGGTCCAGGTGTTCTCACCTATGGCACAAGACTAAAACCATGACAACATATTATCAGTTATCTGCAGCCCATCCTGGACTCACAAGCCATGGTGGGTATACCTGTCATAGTTTATAGACTGCTTCTTAATCTGTAAAATTAATCTTAATCTTGTTCACCAGCAAGAACAGGCCACATAATAGGGATGCAAACATAGAAACTAGATTCTGCAATCAGCCCCTTATTAAATATTTGAAGGGATGTCATGTTGAGGAGGGAGTGGGCTTGTTTTCTGCTGCTCCAGAGTCTAGGACAAGGAGCAATGGATTTAAGATGCAGGAAAGGAGATTCCACCTGAACCTCAGGAAGAACTTCCTGACGGTCAGGGCTGTCCAGCAGTGGAATATACTGCCTCGGAGTGTGGTAGAGTCTTCTTTGGAGGTTTTTAAGCAGAAGCTGGATGGCTATCTGTTAGGTATGCTTTGATGTGTGTTCCTGCATAGCAGGGGGTTGGACTAGATGGCCCCTGGGGTCCCTTCCAACTCTATGATTCCATGATTTTATTATTCTATGTCCCTGTTCAACAGTATCACCAGACCTCATAATATTAAGTGCAACATGAAGGGTTCATTCATCTGTTCTTCTCCTAACGTGACACAGCCAAACATCTGCCAATGATACCCTCCTGCATTCAAGACAGGGCAAACAGCTCCCAGGACATCTCTTAGGCTATCCTGCTGCTGACCTTAGATGGCCAAATGTGTAAAAGGAACTTTGAAGAGAGAATCCAGCAGATACTTCCGAATTAACACTCTTCATCAGGGAGCTTAGTTCTGTCACCTGTTTCTTGAATGGAAATGACAGGTTTCTATCTCACTAGAGGTGCTAATTAACTTCTCAGTGCCTGGATATTTATCTACACTGCTTTGTGAACAGTCGCAGCAATGATTTTACATACATCTAAATGGGTGTGGACAAGTATCAGGGGTTAAGGGACTGCATTGGTTACCAGAAGACTTTTGAAGGGCTATACCCCCACTGTTTCCCCTCCAAATGGGGCCAATGGGCTGCATTTTTCCCCAGTCTAAACTGAATATAATTGTCAGTGTGTATTTCTTGCACTTCATTTCCCTCTTACCTCCCTGCTTACTTTCTGTTCTCATTCTTCCTGCGCCCACGTCTATGTACAACTCCCAGTTCAGGCTAACATTCCACAAACTTGTATGTCATTATAAATGTGTTGCCCTTGAAGGGTTGCAGAAGACTGTGTAGCTTTTCTTGTAACAGACAAACACAGAGGCTCCTCTAGTAATAGGGGAGGTCTGCTGGTACTCCCAAGTCCAAAACTTAGGCCTAAATGCAGTTGTGGGTCCCAACTAGAGTAAACCCACCAAATCAAAGGGAACTTTGTAGGACAAGACTTTTGCAAGTTCCACCGATCCTTGGCTCCAGTCTAGTTGGGACTAGCAGCTCCATTTGAGCCTAAGTTTGCAGGGATGCCAAGTAGCTTTGCCTGCTCCCTGGACATTCTGCCCCAAAACCAGGCAGATGCAAAGGAGACAAAACTGCTTCACTTTTCCTGTGGCTGTTGTGTTTGCCAGTGTAAGGGCAAAAGCTGCTGTGACGAGCATGTAAAATGTGAAAAGCAGAGGTATGTGCCCAAACCCTGAAGAATGGCTGAGGCCTTGGCTCCAAGGGGCACACACACCACTTTGTGTTTCAGGAGACATGATGGTTGCCTCTCATACTCCCTTGTGTTTTTCACAGCAGACGGGAGCATAGCATTGGCTGTAATGAACAGAAGCAATACATAAAAGACTGAGATGCCTCTAGTCCAGTGGTTCTCAACCTGTGGGTCCCCAGATGTTCGTGGACTTCAGCTCCCAGAAGCCCTGAGCATTGACCATAGTGGCTGGGGCTTCTGGGAGCTGAAGTCCACGAACATCTGGGGACCCATTATTTCATGAGCAACTTATTCATGATGATTTCATAGTGCTGTGTAATTCCACTCCTACATCACTGGCTGTTGCTGGGAGGACAGAAGATAGGTTGCACAGAATGGTGACAGGAAGCTGAGTAAGCTAAACTAGACCAGGAGGAAATAGAAGAAATTCTATGCAGAATCCGCTGTTTTCTGTGGCAATCCTATGTTCCTTGTAGCATCTAGTTGTGCTCAAAGGCCCCTCCCTAAACTGCAAACCTCAGGATTCCATAGGACAGTGGTTCTCAACCTGTGGGTCCCCAGATGTTTTTGGACTTCAGCTCCCAGAAGCCCTGAGCATTGACCATAGTGGCTGGGGCTTCTGGGAGCTGAAGTCCACGAACATCTGGGGACCCACAGGTTGAGAACCACTGCCATAGGATGTTAAAAGTGGAATAATAGCACTATAACAGTCTAGTGCAGAAATGGTCTTAGTTTTGCAGGCCCAGAACTAATTTCCCAAGAGCAGTTATCTGCAGCACTTTCCCTCTCTGTGGAACCAGCTAAGCCTCAGCACTAGCTGTTCTGACATGATAATTTTCACATAGGTAATTGAAGAATCTGAGTGGAATCCTGTCCTCTCCACTCATGGAGACACTGTAAATTTATTCACATGCACTTCCGGTTGGAAAGAACAATTTTGACTAACAGTAACATAAAGTTTAATTCAGACCTATTAATATGTCACAGATCATTCCACTCCTCATTGATTTGATTAAGTCTATCACTTCAATAGCACTCATTTACAGCTCTGACTTTTCTTTTCACTTAGCTATGGAATACACATTCCACATTGATTTCAATGTCTAGAATTCCCTGTATTTGTGTACTGTATTTATATCTGTAATGCTTCATCTACCTAAAGAAGCGGGCTGCTATAGTATACAAAAGCTCATGCTAGAATAAATGCAGCAGTATTTTTAAAATGTCACAGGACTCTTGGTTGCTTTTGCTGCTATAGACTAACAAAGCTACACATTTGGAAAAGCTATGAACCTGTAATCTGTAAGAGTATAGTTAAGCTAAGAGTACAGTATAGCTTTTATTTAACTTGTTAAACTACCATTTAGGTAGGACTTTGACCACTGAAAGTGATTTAGCAAATGGGAGATGGGGGCATGGATACTATCAACACTGAAACGCTCATCCCACCCTTCCTGAACTGTCCGGATATTTCTTTTCATCTGGACCGTGTTGGAAAACTCCTCTGGGGAACCAGCTGATGTGCAGGGGCAGTTACTTGTGTCCAGAGCAGAATCAGAGTGAGTGATTTGCACACTGCGGGCCCCCAACTATGGATATGAACTTGGCATGAGCCTAGTTTTGTGGAACTGAGTCAGCCACTGGCTATGCTGGTTGAGGACAGTAGGAACTGTATTTGGGGGTCCAGGGTTAGAGAAACCTGGTCTAGGTCCAACACCCTGTTATGAACGGCAGTGATTACAATCATATAGCCCTCCAGATACTACTGGACTGCAGCTCCTAACAGACCTACCCAGCATAGACAATGGTGAAGAATGCTGGGAGTTGCAATCCAACAACATCTACAGCAGTGGTTCTCAACCTGTGGGTCGCAACCCCTTTGGGGGTCGAATGACCCTTTCACAGGGGTTGCCTAAGACCATCGGAAAATACATATTTCCGATGGTCTTAGGCTCCATTCCCTCCTTGGTGGTGGTGCACAAGTGCGAGCCATGCGCTCGCGTCCTCTTGCCCCCTTTGGCAAGAGTGCATGCAGCTGCACGCGTTCCTGCCAAAGGGGGCAGGAGGACACGAGCGTGTGGCTCACGCTTGCGCACCACCACTCCTGGGCCTTTTCCGCATGTTACCTTATCACGGAGGTGGGGGGTGCCCTCTGTTCGCTGCTCCTTCGTCCCACAGCTGGCTTCCTGGTCATGTGACCGCCCCGACCCTTCCTTCCGCAATGCAGCCTGGGAGCTGTAGGCTGCACTGGGGGAGGAAGGGGCGGGGCAGTCGTGTGACCAGGAAGCCAGCTGCGGGATGAAGGAGGAGCGAGAGAGCGCCTCACACAAGAACCTGCTTGCGCAAACGGCACCCCCCCACCTCTGCGATATGGTAACATGAGAAAAAGGCCCAGGAGTGGTGGTGCACAAGCGTGAGCCACGCACTCGCATCCTCCTGCCCCCTGTTCAGAAGGGACCGAAATCTCTCCCCTTCTGCGCTACCAGGAGAACCTCCCGTCTGATGGGCCAGCTTGGGGGAGTGGCGGCAGCACGGGGGGCAGGGGCCTCACCATGGCCCCTGCCTGACACGCCATGGAGGGGGGCACTGCGGAAGGATCGGGGGGGGCGCAAGGCGGTGCTTTCCGGGGGGATGAGCTGCGCCTGGCGCAAAAGACAAAGGCACTGGGATTCCTCCCCCCAGCCAGGGTTGACACTCTGGAAACTTTTCCCACACTGCCCCCCCAGCGGAAATGAGAGCGAAGTAGAAACAGAGCCTGGGGGGGGTCTTGGAGTTTTTTCCCGGGGGAGACGCGCGGCTCCTCTTACCCTCCCTACCCGCCCCCCTTTGTTCCTGGCCGGCGAGGCGGCCTTTGCCGGGGGGGTGAGACATTATAAATAATAAATAAATAATTTTATGGTTGGGGCTCACCACAACATGAGGAACTGTATTAAAGGGTCGCGGCATTAGGAAGGTTGAGAACCACTGATCTAGAGAGTTGTACGTTCCCCATGCCTCTTCTGAGAAGGGATGATAAATCTTGTGTAAGAATGAGAGCAGCTCATGCTAAGATGAGTTTTGCCTTTTTTCAAACAAATAAAATAAAAATCACTGTGGCTTTTTTTCCCTTTTCAAATGAGTATTCTGTGTATTACAAGCCAAGGCTGCCATGTTGATTTCTGGGCATTGTTGACCAAAGTTATGAGACCGGAATTGCCATGCAATTAAGATTCATTTCATAAATTGCCCCATCTCTCCCTCCCTCTCTAGACCTGACTAATTGTACACTAATTTCAGCCAAAGATCCCATTCTTATTTATACAGTATCATACTGGCACAGGAGATAGGCAACAAGCAGAATTTAAATATGAATTGAAATAAAATGAAGCAGTTTAGGAGAGGTGCCTTTTATTTATATTATATTTATTTATTTATATATATATATATATATATATATATATATATATAAATAAAAATAAACAAAAAGACATCAGCCATCCTGACAATGTGGTCAGAGCCAACAAAAGGTACAGAGCAGCCCATGCTTCTCTTTCTCCCCCACCACCAATAAACCCCCACCCACAAAGGACAGCTCCTTCACCTAATTCCCTTTCCTCTGCTTCTCCTCCCCTTCCTCAGCTTAGCCTTTTTCCCTCCTCACGTTCACGCTGGAAATAGGGCCACATCATCATTTCAAGAGCCTTGTTGTTCTAAGACTGTTAAATGTGAGACCTGAAAACGTGATTTCTTCCTGCCTTTGTGTGGGGTTAAGTATGTTACAGAGGCAGCGCCTACACAAGCAAACCCTGGCAGAAGCATGAAAAGGTCAGTGCAGCTCTCCAGTAATCAGCAGTCAGATGCCCCCCTCCCTCTCTCGCTCTCCCTCTGCCTGCCTGTGTGCCTGAATATGATATCACCCTGCCCTGCAGTTACAATTAACCCCTGAGAAACCCCAATCTAGCAATGAGCCTGGCCAGCTTGCTCTGAACACATCGCTGTGCCCCCTCTTTTGAAGGAAACAAGAGAAGCCTTTCCCCAGCCCACTCCCTAAATTAGTCCGGATGTGGCAGGGGGTGTGAGTGGGTGGGGGTTAGATGATAGCAATGGGTGCAGAGAACAGCATAAATAATCTACATCTCCCTAGACACAGCTGGGTAGCTAAGCCTGTGTGCCACTAATATCATCTCCTTTTCTTCCTCTTCCTCCTTTCTCTCGCAAACAGGGACTTCCCAAACCCAAAGTGCAAGCCATAGTTGGGTTATTTTGGCATCATTTAGGATTCTATTTTTAAGTACCCCTATTGATAGTAGCGAGGTAGTGGTCTTAAAAATAAAAGTCCAGGGAGGGCTCACATTATTACTTATTCTGGGCCCTGTCATAGATTTTCCTTGATGCCCTTTGGCTATATATGCAAGTAATCCCTTCTCTACATTTGATTCCCATCTGTAAAATTCAAATGGCATCTCCTTACAGCTCAGGGGAGTTTCCTAGAGGCCTTTATTTACATATACACAAGAGTTCGCCTACTCTCATGCCAAATGAGATATTACACTGAGGTGAGTGTCAGGGAGAACCTCCTAGTGGGATGGGATGGAGGTCTTTCCCTTAGTTTCTATAAGAGGAACAAAAACGTCTTAGCAGGAGAAAAGGATCTGTGAAATGGATAATCTGGTATTACAAATGTAACATTAAACAGGAGTAGAATTAATGTTTCAAGTCCATGTAAACCCTCTATTCTAGGAGGGCAGAGAAGACAGGCAGTTATAGCCAGGACAGAACTGCTGACAATACATGTGAATGTGACTGACTGAACTGATTAATGGAAAAGAAAACTTTGGATGAAATCAGAGCATGAGAAAACTTTGAGTCTGAGATAGCAGAAGCTTGGAAATGCTAACTAGGTAGAATCAGCTAAGGCTCCAAATGATTTGAACTCTTTTCTACTTACACCTGATGAAGTGATTTATAGTCCACAAAAGCTTATGCTCTAAATACACTTGCTAGTCTTTAAGGTGCCCCAGGACTTTTTGACGGTTCTGCTGCAACAAAGTAACACAAATTTCTCTTTGGAGATCATTTACTTTTTTACAGTGAAAGCACCCATGTCAGGAGCAAAGTCTAACAGCTATCCTGAGTGACATCAGATCAACCAGCAGGCAAAAAATCTTTTGTTTGGAAAAACTCGAAATACTTCATATGTCAGAATTTGGAACAATTAGTATTTTGGATTGAAACTCTCAACCAGCAAACCCACTGGCCCTATTGGCTTCTGGGAAATTTAGTCCAAAAAAGTAACGTTTTCAAGTTCTTTATTATGTATATATGGGGAATAAAACAGAGAGAGGAAAAGAGAGGGGACTCTTGGGAAATCCACCTGATCCACAAAGATATATGTAATGTCTGTGCCCAGATCTATATTCTTAAATGCTGAGATGCCAAGGCCAAAAGCATGCTAGAAGTCCTGTCCTCTGACCCCGAAGCCTTTACTCCCATAGCTTGGCATGCAACGGGTAGCCTTTAATAAGAGAAAGACGCTCTGCATGAGCTCAGAGGCATCACTTTCATTATTATTTTGCTCTTCAAGGCTGCAGCCTCACAGCTCTTGGGCTAAATTCAGTTGGACCCTCAAACATATTGGGCAAATGGTAATAGTTCTTCCTGTTTTACCTGTGAAAATGTTTACATAACTAACCCACTCTTGCTATGACTCCCAGAGATGAAAACTGAGGTTTGTGAGGTAGGAGGTAAGGACTGGTGGGCAAATGGATGACTATCTTCCCCCCTCCCACAGTATTTGCATGTCAGTGGAATTCTCTTCAGTGAGGTAACAATCCTCTTGGACTGTTGCAGTAATCGCTGTACAGGGCTGCTTTCAAAGAGCATGTGGAAACTTTAATTGATTCAGAATGCTCCAGTCAGGTTTCTCTTTGGAAGGGGGCATTCCAGGCTTTTGTTTCAGTCCCACTGGCTGTCTAGTAATTTCTATGTGCTGTTTTTCATCTCACTTGGTCTAGGATAAAGTTACCTGCCTTCCTACATATACGCCTGCTTGAGAACTGAGATCTCTCACAGAGGATCTTCACACAGTTCCTGCAGTTATTCACCAGGTGACAAAAAGAAAGAGTCTTTTTGGTGGTGATGCCACTTCCTCCAGAAACCGTCCCTTCACTGGGGCTTGCATAGGAAAGGACAGGTAACACTTCCCTTTCATCAGAATTTGAAATCTTCCTGAATACTCTTAGCTGCAGTGAATTTTATTGTTAGTCATTGTTTGGTTTTTTAGTGTACGCTACTCTGAATTTCCTAGGGAGGAGGCATAGTGTAGAAATTATTTGAAACAAACAAACAAACAAACAACGAGCAAATCCTTCCCTGCCATTCAAAGCCTTCATGTTGCGCATGAATACATATTAGCCATGGGAAGTAACGTCAAAGTTCAGAAAGAAAACCATCATTTTCTATCCCTGATCAAGATTGCTTCCAGTCTAGGCAAAGGGTTTCATGGAGTGCCAAACATGCTAAATCAGTGAACCTGATGCCTACAAGCCATGTGGAAAGAATAGCAATCAAAATGTTGTTTCTGGTTAGACCAATGAAAGGCTGGGGGAAGTCATAAAATCAACCAGAAAGCCTCATCCAAAACAGCAACTGTGGCTTATTGGTAGTTTTTTCTCCTCTGGGGGGTCCCTCATCTAATTATCTACCCACAAATCTTGGACCCAGACAAACTCTCCTAGTTACATCACTTGTTGCAGCTGACAGTATTTCTACTGTCTCAGGGGGCCTACAAAGCCCATGCTGTAATACCCTTCCATATTTGCTGGACTATTATGCCATTGTATGAGGAGAAAGCTAAGAAAGGGATCAGAAAGCTTCTCCGTTCCCTCTTTGAATTCTCCATGCAACAAGCAGGTTTATCTTACCAATTTACATCCTTTCTCCTTTCCTTTGTGTGCACTTTATCTAATTTAGATTGTAAACTCTTCAGGGCAGGAATCCGGCTCTGTCTAATAAATTATGAAATGAGTCTGCCATGAGATAATAGCAAGCAATCAAATCTTGCCTTTTTGGGAGCCCACTGAGCTATTACGCCCTAAAGGAAGCTGGGAAAAAATAAATAAAAGATCCACCACCGTAATTACTATCCAAGTCTCTCCTCCTCCTTCCCCCCACCATGGCACAGTGGCCCAAACATTGAGAACCTGGCACTGTTTACCACAAGCTAACTGGCAATTTCATTCATAAAAACTTAATGAAAAACAATTTTACCACAATTCCTGAAAGAGTTGAAAGCATCTTTACCTGTGACAGTCACCAGCATGGATGCCACCAAGGGACGATTGTTGTCCAGCTTACGGCTCAGCCTGAGTTCCCCACTAGTCTGATTAATGATCAACAAGTGCAGCTCATTCCCTCTTTCAAAGGTATAGAACAGTCTGTCTGACACATCTGGATCATAGGCAGGGATCTTCCCTATGACCCTCGAAGGGAAGGTGTTGGATTTGTTGGAGACATAGTTGTTAAAGAGGATCTGGAAATTTTTGAGAACAGGGCTGTTATCATTCTGGTCAATGAGCTTGATGTGGACTGTGGCCCTGCTGACAAGAGGTGCCGAGGTGGCTTGGACGACGATGACATACTCTGACTTGGTCTCATAGTCCAAGTCAATCAGAGCAGTGAGCTCACCTGAAAAAATGTCCATCTGGAAAATCTCAGGGATATTGCCTTCCACAATCTGGTACATGATCTGAGCATTGGGTCCCTCATCTGGGTCAACAGCTGTGATCTGAGCCACAACAGAGCCCACAATGCTATTCTCCTTCACTAAGACCTCAAACTCCTCAGCTGGGAAGACAGGAGCATTGTCATTCACATCCTGCACAGTGACCTGAATGCGGACAGGCGTTCTTTGAGGAGGGATCCCTCTGTCCACAGCATAAGCAGTGAGTTCGTAGACTGGGATGGTTTCCCGGTCCAGCCTGCGGACAGTACGAATAATCCCAGAGGTGGGTTCTATGGTGAAATCCCCATCTCCATCCTCTCCATTCTGGAAAGTATACTGTACCCGCCCATTGACATGGGCATCCCGATCAGTGGCTGAGATCTGGAGTACGCTTGTGAAGGGAGGGCTGTCCTCTGAGATGATGCCTTGGTAATGAGCACTGACAAACTGAGGGGCATTGTCATTGACATCATTGACCACAATTTCAACATAGGTCGTGTCTGCTTTCTGAGGGATCCCATTATCTTTGGCCGTAATGGCCAGTGTGTAGGTCACCTGGTCCTCATAATCCAGTTCAGCCTGCAAAGTGATGGCACCAGTGTCTGCATCAATCCGAAACTGAGGAATATTGTCCTCCAGGTAGTAGGTAATCCGGGCATTTTCTCCAACATCGTCGTCGGTGGCACTGATCAGAACCACTGTGCTTCCTACAGGGCGATCCTCATTCACACTTACTGAGTAATGGGTGCTCTGGAAGACTGGCCTGTGAGTGTTGGCATCAGTAATGTTGATATGGACATGGCAGTTGTCATGCAGAGTCCGGTCAGAGGCAGTCACTGTGAGCACAAAGCGCCTCTCTTGTTTGTAATCCAGGGGCAGAGAGAGGGTGATTAGTCCCACTCCCCCCTGTGTACTGATGGCAAAACGGTTCCGCGTGTTCCCCCCTGTTATCTGATAGCTGATGGCGCTATTCACATCCCTGTCGATTGCTGTGACACTGAGGACACTGGTCCCCACAGCAGCATCTTCATTGAGACGGATGAAATACTCTTTCTGGGTGAATTCAGGCCGATTGTCATTCACATCCATTACAGTGATGGTGACACTAGCAGAAGCCGACAGAGGGGGGAGCCGTGGTCCCGGGCCTCTACGCCAAAGAAATAGTGCTCTACCGTTTCCCGGTCCAAGGGGCCACTCACAGTAATCCAGCCTGTGGCACTGTTCACCACAAAAGGGGTGTCAGATGAGATCCCAGATAGCTTGTACTCCAAGCGGGAATTCTCTCCATAATCCGCATCCACGGCCTGGATGTGGATCACTGAGTGGCCAAAAGGGGCATTTTCCAAGACAGATATTTGAAACGGTGTGCTGACAAAAATGGGGGCATGATCATTGATGTCCACGACTTGTATGCTAACCATGCCAGTGTTGTTGGACAAAGGAGGCCGCCCTGCATCTTGGGCACGTATCCTCAGGGCATATTCTCGCTCTACTTCAAAATCCAAAGGAGCCACTACTTGAATTTCTCCAGTCACACTGTCAATGGAAAACTGACCCCTGCTGTTCCCACTGATGATGTTATAATGAACCAGAGCATTGTTGTCTTTGTCCAAGTCAGTGGCAGTAACTTTCAAAATTTCTGAATGGGGTCTTATATCCTCTCTGACTTGGACAATATACCTCTTCTCACTGAACTGTGGGACGTTATCGTTCTCATCAAGCACTGTGATATAGACTCTAACTGTGGCAGAGCGAGGGCCAGGCTCCTTTCCTTGGTCATTTGCCTCCACCACCAGAGAATACTTCTCCATCTTCTCCCTGTCCACTTGCCCACTGGTGGTGATCAGTCCTGACCGCGAGTCTATTTCAAAGACTGAGTGGGCTGCTTGCTCATTGACAAAACGGTATCGGATGTTGGCATTGGGTGGCGAGTCCACATCGGTGGCCCTCAGCTGCAAGATGGGGTAGCCTTCTTCCACGTTCTCTCGGATGGTTTCTCTGTACTCACTCTGCTCAAAAACTGGGTTATGGTCATTTCTGTCAGCCACCGTGATAGCGACCATGGTGGTGGTGGAAAGGCGGGGAACTCCATGATCCACAGCAGTGACTCGGAAGTAGTGCAGGTCCATGTTTTCCCTGTCCAAGACTTCAGTGGTGCTGATGAGGCCATTTTGGGAATCAATGCTAAACAACTCCAGAGACCGGCTGTTCATCAGTGCATCCATGGAATACAGCAACCTGCCAGCTTCACCCGAATCGGGATCTTGCGCTGCCATTGTTATCACAGGGGTTCCTGGAGGCTGGTTTTCAGCCACTTGCACCTGGTAATTATACTGAGGGAAGATGGGGTGCCGGTTGGCAGCCCTGCGGGTCCTCAGCAAGGGGAGCCGGGGTCCCTCTCTCCTCGTCCTCCTTTCCTTGGCACAGGAGGAAGGTGTGAGCTCCTTCTGCATAGCTGGGTGAGTGGGTTTTAACAGGAGGGAAGGAAAGACTCCTGGAGCCAGCGCGCTCCGAAAATCCCCGCCAAAACAAAGAGTTTGCAAACGGCCTTTGGCAGCGTCAGAGGAAGGCGAGGGAAGGCAGGGGCGGCGCGGTTTCCGCTCGGCGCCCGGGAGCGCTTCCAGCCCTGCGCCCGGAGCTGTCCGCGGGGCCTGTGGTGCTGAGAGGGAGCCCGCTGCGGACTCGGCAGCCCGGCTCTGCGGGCAGCCCGGCTCTCGAGAAGCCCCGCCGCGCTCCCCGGGGCAGCCCGGGCGGGAAGCCCCGAGGTGCCTCCCTTGCCCCGCGCAGAGCTGGAGGCAGGTCAGCAAGGCGAGCCACCCGCAGGAAGGCGAGCGGGCACGGGCACGGGCACGGGCACGGGCACGGGCAGCGGGCTGCATCCTCGGGAAGCCCGCGGGCGCTGCGGGGCCGGAGGCTCCTGCCCTCCTCGATCGGCCCTCGCCGGCGGCCAGCGGGCACCGCCGGGCGCAGTTCCGGACACTCGGAAAGGGCTTTAGGGCGCAGAGGCAGAGCCGCCGGGGCCAGGCGGCAGCCGCGCTGAAGCGGGGCCGCGCGGGAGGTGACGCCAGGGCGCGCGGCCGGTTTGGGGACGGGGCCTCCGGGCTTTTCTCTTCGTCGTCCGGCCCCCGCGCGCCCTCCCCTGTCCCGGGCTTGGAGAAGGCACCTGACAGCTCCGAGTCCGCCCCGAGCCGAGCGAGACATTCCCAGGTCGTCCAGCCGCAGCACGCTGGGGTCTCGCCGCCCCCCGGCCGGCTCCGGGGATGCTCCGGAAGAAGTGCGGAAGCGTTTATAATCCACAAGCAGGAGGAGCCGTCGCCGTCGCCGTCGCCGTCGCCGTCGCGTCCGCTGCAGCCCCCGTCCCTCCAGGCGCCTGCCGTCGGGCACCGAGTCCTCCTGTTCTGCAGCCGCTGAGGCGGGATCACGGAGCCAGCCGGGGAGGGACTGCTGGCCCCCGTCCGCGTCCACGCCAGGGGGTGCGGGAAGGAAGCCGCGCAGCACCAGCCGCCCCTGCCTCCTCGGCCCCCGGCGGAGAGGGAGGAGGCCCCTACCCCCAGCCGCCGGAAGGAGAGAGCGAAGCACTGGAGCCCAGCACGGCTCGGCCCCGCCGGCTCGACCCCGCAGCCCGAGCCCTCTCGGTCCGCCGGCTCCCCCAGGCTGAGCGGAAACAAAGGGAGGAGGAGAAGCGGCGGCAGCAGCAGCCCCAGGCGGCAGCAGCGGAGAGGACGGCGGCGGGGGCGGCGGCTCCCTCCCGGCGGCGGCGGCGGCCCGGCTTCTTCCCGCAGCAGCGGCTCAGCCATGGTCCCCGGGCCCCTTCCCCGCCCCCTTTGCCCGGCTCTTCGGGCCTGGAGCTGCCCCGGCCCCGCCTCGCCTCTGGCTCTACCCCCTTCTCCGCCCGCGCCGCCGCCGCCGCCGCCGCCGCCGCCACCATCTATCTCGAAGCGGCGGCGGTGGCTGCCTTCTCCCTGCGGGCCTGGCTGCTCCGTGGGGGCGGCGGCGGCGGCGGCGGCGGCGGCACCAGCGACGGCATCCTCCTCCTCGCCTCCTCCCGCAGCCCCAACATGGCTCCCGGCTGCCCCGATGGTCCGCTCCGCCCTCCCGCCTACTCGCCCCCTCCTGCCGCCCCTGTCGTGGTAGCGCCCACCCGTCTGGCGTAGGCGGCTGAAGCCAGCGCCTCCGCCATCTTCACTGTGGGCAGGGGGCGCGGCGAGGAGGGAAGGCGGGAGTGGGCGCCGGAGGTTCAGCCGTAGCCGGCGGAGGGAGAGGTCGCCCGGCTTCGGGCCGGGGGACGGACGGGCCGCCGGGGCTGGGCAGGCGGGGGCGTTGCGGGGGTCTGCTCTGTGCGGGAGGGGCCGCCCCCCTCGGCGCCGGGAGCTGTCCGGGGTGCTGATCTGGACCTCTGGGGCGCCCAGCCGAGCGCGCCGGAGCTGGGCTTCTAAGCCTGCGATCCTCTTTGGCTTGTTGCCGGAGAGCAAAGTCCTGGCTGAATTCAGTGGGGCTTACTTTTGAGTAGACGCGTTATTGCAGGAGTTCACTTCCTACAGGACACACCCTAAAGGCGCCAGTCTGGGTGTGACCCGGGACTTGGTCTGCAGGGAAGATTAATGGATCCCATGTGGGCACTGTCGCCCCGAAGTTGCATGTCTTCTTATATATTTTAGCACAGTTCAACCAGTGTGCAATGCACTCGCAGGGTTAACGAGCATCTCCGTCCGAACGCGTGCATATGAAGATGTGGTGAAGAGACAAGGAAAAGTAAATGAAATTAGTGATTATAAAGAACCAAATAAGTGATTGTTTTCTCCAGATAGAGAGAATACAAGGTTTTAGTCGTCTGTAGGTGGCACGTAGTAATTTATTGTTATCTGAAATAATGGATACCTGCTATCTTTTTCTAAGATATTCTGACAGGAGAGAGTACCACACAAAACCAGTGGCTGGATGATAACACTACAGCAAATATGGATCCCTAAAACATAATTGAGGGGCAGAGAACTTGATGCCCACCAGCTGGTTTGAACTACAGCCATCAGAGATCAGCATGGCCAACAGTCAGGGATTATGGGGAAGGGACATAGTCCAAAACACATGGAGGACATGAGGTTGTCTGCTCCAGGTTTAGTGGATGTGCAGCCTGCTCCTGTACATGCTTTGAGGAAATTCTGCTGACTTTAATTCAGTTTATTCCCAAGTAAACTGTATGAACTTCGTTTCCCACCAACCTTGTGCATCTGTTGGCAGAAGAATAGATACAGCGCTGGCATCTGGTGCAGACCCTGGGACTGTACCAAGAGCAGGGGTGGGTGGGCATACAACTATTAAGACCATGTTCCTGTCTAATAGGGTCACAGGACACTATCAACATGGCCAGTTCAAGACACTTGGCTGCCTGAGCTCCCCTGCTGTTCCCTGTGCAAAAGCCAACTGGAGCTGGATGGGCTGCTGAAATTTACCTCAGCGATAAGAATGGTGATGAGGATGTGGTCTCCATTGAATCTAGGCCAAGATTTGGGCCCACAGGGCAGAACTGTACAGTCCACAGCTTTCTCTTCTAGCACCTTGCTGATACCTCTCAATATCTGCCAGCTGAGGCAGCCACTTTACGCTGAATAATGGTAGAGCAAGCCTTGGCTTTGAAGAAGGAGAAGTTTGGCAACAACTCAGAAGATGGTGGAAGATCATACGGGTCCTAAAATTAGCAGAGCTGCCAAAAAAGAAACTTGTGGGTCATAGTGAGAGAAATGGAGAACAAGGGTAGTGGTATGAAGGCAGAAGGGGCAGGTGAAACTGGAAGAGAGCAATTATAGGATAAGATGGTGGCAGAGAATAAAACATACAAGAAGCTATCTACCAGTCCTGGGGGACAAAAAGGCTCAGTGGTGGAATGTGATGGAGTGCAGTGTTAGCGATGGAGATGTAGAACATGTGTTGGGCCTTTGAGGTACAGAGACAAATAAGGCTTCAGCTCCTTATGCTGTTGGCTCACAGAGCCTCATTTAGAATAAGGAGCTAGGAATAAGGACCAATATCAATATCGTTACATAAAGGAAATGGGCAAGGTGGTTTAGACATCTGGTTTTCCAGGAAACACAGAGAATTAGAGGAAGAAATTCACTGGGTTACTGCAGAGGCTGCCTAGGGTCCTGCATTAGGAAAAAGCTGTGGTAATAAAATAAAAGTGAAAAGAGAAGGTGGGATATAGGCAACTGCATATGTTGCTCTTAGCTGCACAAAAGAAGGGTAGCATGAAAATGTAACAAACATAAGAAAAGATTTCACCACTAACTCCATTGTAGTTAGAAATCTACTTTGCTAGAAGTAAAAAAAAAAAAAAGAACTTTTCCAAGGTCTGGAGGGTTTTAAACATTACTCACTGATAGTTTAGAACTGCCTAGTACATCAAAGTGGTATTTCGGCCTCAACTCCTACTTGTGTGCAGAACAGTTTCCTTTTTGACACATGCCATTTATTTACTCTCACTAACCATTCCCTCCCCATTTCCTCAGCCCTTTCTGTTTCCTCCTTCCTAATACACGCTCACTTTCTACTCAACTGCTCTGAAAGAGAGCTGCCAAGTTAGCCCCAGGGCCCCTGCCCTTTCTCTTGGGATATCCCTTCCCAACAGCAGGGTGACCATGTGGCTCTAGCAGTCTGAGTCCTCAGACTGCAGCTCCCAATTGCAACTCCCCAAACATACATTTTTAATGCTACTGGAAGGGGAGAGTGCTCTGAATTCCTGCTCAGGAAACTCAATTTTTAATTAAACCAGGGAGTCAGGAAATTGCTGCTAGAGTGCCATGCACACATTGTTGACTGCTCTCTTTCTTTTTAAATTTCTGCTTGCTTTGTTCCACTTTTGTATTTTGAATAGTTTCTGTGTTTCTGACAAAAGGCAGTCAAACTAGGCTAGTTGTATCTTAGTTAACAAGGCCTGAGTTGTCTCCCAAAAGTAATTACACCTCCCACTGCAGAAACAGAGGTTAGAGATGGGGTTGGGGTCATAAACGTTCTTCTTCATACCAAAATGAGAGTGAAAAACAGTAGCTGAAGCATTCAGTTGAGTAAATTCAGTAAGAACTGCTCACCTACTTGATTGCATGCAGCTAGTGACTCCATGCTTCTTTTGTACTCAAGGTAGATCAAGTGTGCATGTCTGTGTGTGTGCAAGGAGTGCCTAATTTGTGGGGAATGTGTAGCCCTCCAGATGTGATTGAACTGCAGCTCCTATGAGTCTTAGCCAACATAGTCAATTGTGAAGGAGTTTGCGGATTGCAGGTCAACTACATCTGAAGAGCCACCTGCTCCCCAACCCAAGACACAAGGAGGGGCCTTGTATATACAGTGTTGTCTAATCTAAATAGCAACCATAGAGTATCCAGCTCTGCATCATGGCCATGGTCTCAGTGAAAATTTCCCCACCACAGCTGTTATTAGCTTTTGGAGAGCAGCTTGCAATGGTGCAAATACAGTCAGCAATCCACATTTGTGAGGTCTGACTATGACAGATTTGATGATTTGCGAGTCTTGCCAATCACTGACCTCCTCACCCCTGTGCACCTTTTCCTGAAGAAGCTTCCCTCTCAGCAGCTCCAATCAGGCTGCACAGTTCTTTAAACACCTGCCTCTGGCCCTCCTCCTCCATCAGTTGTCTCACAACCAATATTGTTACATAAAGGAATTTCTCAGCACCACAACCCCTCTTCCAATGCCCCCCTCCCTACACCCAAGGAGGGAGATGGGTGAGAGGAAAGGACACTATGCTGACCCATCCCCCTTCCCTCTCCTTTCCCTGAGGTGGTTTTTGACCCTGCCTGCTAGCTCTCTCCCAAGATGCTTTGGCCCCCTTCCCATAGACACACACACACACACACACACACACACATTCACATTTTGATATTTGTGGTTTTTCCACTTTTGTGGGGGTCCTGTGCCCGTAACCCTAGCAAAGGTGGAGGGCCAACTGTAGTAGTTTCTCTCCCAGGATGCACAGCAGTTTCCAGGGTGGTGGCCTGATTTTTACAGGGAGTCAGTGACAGCTGGTGGCTTCCATGTCGTTGGGGCAGTAAATCTGCTTTCTATTCTGAACTTTAATGGAGCTGTCCAGGGTTCTGAACCTATTTTGGTGGTTGGTTCAGTACTTTGGATATCCTCGTTAAATTTCAGACTGGAATTGTGATAGAAGCCATCAGCCACTGCTGCTGGGGGTTCAACATGGAGGAAAGCATTTCCCTATCCCAACATGCAGCCTGATTTTAGTTCTAGTCACCCTCTTCATGTACTTGCTGTTTTTGTCATCAACATTAGATGAATTTATTCATCATATTAACTGGGCAGTTTGGCCTTCACTCTCTTCAGCTTTGGACTGGATGTCCAATAGTTTTAAAAATGGTTGCTTTACCATGAAACAGCAGGCAACTGCCATGGAAGTGTTTAAACCTGGACTTTGCTCCACTAGTAAGTTGCTACAAACTGTCATCTACAGAAAATATTCACTGTGTTTTGCCCACTTTGATCCTCACATACTAGGATACAAGAGACCGTAAGAATTATGGATATTTTCTGGTTGCAAGGAAAATTCCACTGTATTGTGAAGTATAAAAATTCCCTACGTCCAAAAGAAACTTTGTGTGTGCAGAATCAAATGTGCCAGACCAAAAAAGTGAAAAAAAGTGAAATAAAACTAGATAAAGCAGAATGAAATAAATGATACATTCCTTCTACTCTGGAATATTTCCTGACCACAATGAATTCCAGTGTCCCTCCAACTGGGAGAAATTTTGATTTCCCCAAATGGAGCCAACATGCTGACAACTGAGGCATGTTACTTCTGCTTCATTTGGGGGGAAAAATGCATAAGACACCCCCTCCTACCTTCTATTAGGTGGAACAAAAACCAACCAAACAAAAAACCACTGGCAAAAATCAGTGGATTTGTTGGGGTAAGTTTTGTCCCAGCCATTTTTTTCTTTGTAGAAAAATGATGATGATGATGATGATGATGATGATGATGATATGTGACTAAATCTAGCAATATTGTTTCTAATTAGACAGATTTCAATATCATACAATGTTTGCTTTCTAGGTCTGGTTCTCTGTGGATTCTGCTGGCCAAACATGCATCCGGGGAACAGATATTCCATCCTGAGGGTGTAAGCGACAATAAGCATACATCAACTAGGTTACTGCTGGCACATTAGGATGTTGAGACAGGTAACCCTTATACTCCTAGGTCATTTCAAGTGAACTGTATTTATCTCCTTATTGCAGTCAATAGACTATTAAAACAGCATATTAAAACATATTAAACCACACATTTTAGCAAAATATGCCCAGGACATATTAATACATAAAACCAGAATCAGTATTTAATGAAAATAGATAATTGACCCTGGACTCTAAAATCTAAACACATCTTACTTGCAACATGAAGTTCCAACTGTGTTCCTCATTAGTGTTTTTATTTCAGTCCAAAGTGGCCCAGATGCTCCCCGGGGCCAACACAGTCCTTTGAAAGGTTCCTATCCATTCCGTTACCAAAAAGTGGCATTCTCATTCCACGAGTTTGTTTTCAGCTTGAAAATCAGGAGGAAGAATTTGGGGAGGCAGAAGGAACTGCCAAATCTCACAGGGACAGGGGGCACCCATATACCGTTTATATTAATGGATGGCACAGGTCAATGTGACAAACACATTCACTTTCACCTATTTTCTTCCCTTGTTCAGGACAAGAGTTGATCTCCATTAATCACCAGATCCAGTGGCGTCTGTGTGCAGAAGGTATAATTTATGTAATTTATGTATTACACCAAGCACAGCGTTTGGTTACATCAGATGATTCCTGGAAAGGGGCTGTCAGACAAATTACAGTAGTATGCCACTGTCTTTAACTCCCCGTTCCTAATATAGGATTTCACTGCTCTTTTAAAACGTGTGCTAGCAGCTTGTTTGCCGTATGCGAGAAATACAAATATGACAGAAAGACACTGAGTGAAAATCAATTGTAGAAAAGAGGCTGTGTTTCTTCAGTTGCCACTCAGTCAGCTAAGATTTTGAGAAATCTTTCTAGTCTATGAAAAAGAGAGAGAGAGAGGGGAGAATTTTAATGCGCCAATGTCTAGTGGTTATTCTTGGCTAGGGGAGTCCAACATTTTCTTTTTCAAGTTGGGAGGGGGAGTTTTTGATTTTTTAAACATACTTGAATGCTTTTCAGCAAGTCCACTGAACCTTGTGGTCTTTTGTCAGAGTTGACACACACGGGGATCAGCTACAAGTCTAATGCTCTTTGTTGGTGGTGTTTCTCTCTCTCTCTGCCCTCCACAAAGACTTCCATTTATCGTTTTAAGACTCTTCCACAAAGCCATGGTTTAAAGCCAATTGCTAGTCCCAACTAGAGTAGACCTATTGAATCTATTGCTGAATTTTAAGTCAACACTGAAGTAAATCCCATTAATTTCTAGTTGGACTGGTGAAGTAAATTCTCTACTACGTAAGGGTACCATAGTTTTCTTCACAACATTCTCTCTAAGTGGAATGTCCCAAAGTGCTGTGGAAGAAGCATTTTGTGTGCAAAAACACATGAGTGGGTTGCACAAAAATCCTGTTTTGTGCATTAAAAAAATATTCCCACACAGGAAACAGTGTTTTGCAGAACTATGTGTTTTTCTATGGAGAACAAATCTCACACACCACTTTGGGACATTCATATACTGTACTGGGATAAAACTGTGCCAGATTCTCAGTGGTCTGTTATTCTTCCTGATAGTGTTTCTCAACTGTTGAGAAGACTATTTTTTACTTAGGAATGAATAATACTGAAAGAGATATGCACAGAATGCAGAGGGTTGTTTTTTTTAACAGCAAAGACGGTTACATAATTATCATACAGAACATCTATATACAGTAATTGATAACACATTCCTGAACTCTGAAGAGACTAGAAGACAGGTTTTGCATATATGCCAGAGTAATTCTTTTCCTGGCTCTGCATAAATAAGATAGTAGGCTTTATTTTTGTTTTTGTTTTTAAAGAAGGATCTGTCTTTCTCTTTGAACAGTCAGCGAAACCAAACAAATGAAATTAAACTAGGCAACTTAGTGAAATGCAGATCCCTCCCCTGCAAAAAAAAATTCCCAGCTAGCATGGCCAACAGTCAATCTGGTTGGGGACATTAAAAAAAAAGCTAAGATGTTTATATACCACCCAGCTGGCAAATGCCTTTAGCTTACAAATACAAAATAGTATGTATGTGAGAGCGAGCCAGTATAGTATAATGATTTGAGTGTTTGACTACAACCCAGGGTTCGATTCCCCACTTGGCCAGGGAAACCTATTGGATGACACACGCTCAGCTTCAGAAAATCCCATGATATGTTTGCCTTAGGGTCTCCATAATACGGAAATGACTTGCAAGCACACAACGACAACAATGTAGGTGTGTAGGTAAGTGGGTGTTATAGCCGAACAGATCTGATTTTAACACAAACTTAACATCTCAGGGAACTCAGAGCCACAGAAATGGTTAGGTTATGCAAAGTGTGAGATTTTTTTTTATTATTATTATTATTAACACAGATATTCTTGAAGACTGTAGATTTTGGTGTCTATCTCTTCTTTTTCTAGCTGAGGAGACATCTCATCTGGTGCCTTACAGAGTTAATCCCTTCTTGCCAATTCAACCTGATAGCTTCTAGTGGTACAGCCCTGACCACCCCGGCTATGGCGTGTGGATGGCACAAGCCAGTGCTCAGCTGGCTAATAGGAAGCTGCTGCGATGATTTAATAGAAGCTGAGCTGGGAAGAGAATCCCAGTCAGAGGCTCATTGTCCCCATTATGAGAGTGGAAAGGAAACCACCCTCTGCATTCACTCCCCTGCCACCACGGAGTGTGAGTGAGTCAGTGTCATCTGGTGCTCATTGTCTCCAAGGCTCAGGCCCCCGGAGTTTAAGGCTTGCTCTTCTCATGTACCCTCCTCCATAAAGGCCAAGTGTTTAAAATGCTTAATTCTGCCAATATTTGATGTTACAGTCAGATGGATAAGAGAAGGAGGGGCAGAATGAATCAGGCTTAGTAGTAACTCTGCTTCACAAAACTGAGACAGGTTTTAGTACTACACATTGGGCGCCAGTCTTGATGGAGGCAAGGAAGGGGGGGGGATCTAATTATTTGCTTAAATTAGATAATATTTAATAGGTCCCTAGCCTGTTTAATCTAAGTTGTAGCCATTACTTTGCATTTAGATTCCTGTGTTTGAATAATAGGGTGATCTTGCCAACTTGCAAAAATCCAATTATACGGGCACCGATAGAGATCACACTGCCATGGCCCAGCCAATTAATGCCACAAAAACTTTAGCACCTGTTTAAACAGCAGGTCATTCAGAGGATTCCTGGAACTCCTCAAATGAGAAGAGGGGCTTTAATTTCTTCAGACAAGAGGTGGGAATGCTCACTGACAGCAATAATTTCTCTATAAAGATGTGATTGGAATAAGCTTTGATGCAGTCTGTGTGAGTCAAGATGAGCACAGAGTTTAAGGCAGATGTTTAAAGCTGTGCCTTCCTTGGCCATTAATATTTGGGACATATAATATTATTTTATGCCACATATATTATACGTCTCATCTTTTTATAAGGGACATTTACAACTGTGAAGAGATCCATGACTTAAATCCTGGAAGCCAGGTTGAGAGCATCTGGGTAAAAATTAAGAAACAACAGTGATGTCATTGTGGGGGTGTACTAGAGACCCCCAAGCCAGACTGAGGACTTAGATGATCCCTTCTTTGAGCAGATCAGCAGAAAGGAGAGATGTAGTTGTAATGGGAGATTTCAATTATCCTAATAGTTGTTGTAAGTCAAACTCTGCCAAGAATATTAGGTTCAACAAATTTCTCACTTGCCTTGCCGACAATTTCATAGCCCAGCAGGTTGAAGAGGAAACAAAAGGAACATCTAATTTAGATCTGATCCTAACCAATAATCATGACCTTGTTAATGGGGCGGAGGTGGCAGGATCCTTAGGTGGCGGTGATCATGTTCTCTTGGAGTTTATTATAGAGCAGAAAGCAGAAGCCAAGCCTAATCAGGCACCCATTCTAGACTTTAAGAAAGCTGATTTCAGTAAACTTAGGAAAATACTGGGAGTGATCCCATGGTCAGGAATACTAAAAGAAAAAGGAGTTAATGATGGATGTGCATTTCTTAAAAGTGAGATACTGAAGGCACAATTTCTAACAATTCCAATGATGAGGAAAAATGGGAGGTGTCTAGAGAATGGGATGGCTATCTAGAACTTTGAACTGAACAAAGATTTAAGAGGGATACATAGAAGAAATGGAAAAGGGGGGAATCATCAAAGAGGCATTCAAACAAATACTTGCAAGTGTAGGGAAAATGTCAGATAAGCTAAAGTGCAGAACAAGTTCAGGCTTGCTAGAGAGGTTAAAAAGAATGAAGGCCTTTTTGTTGTTGTTGTTATTTCCATAGCAAAAGGAAGAACAAGGAAATGGTGGAGCCTCTGCATGGAGAAGATGGTGAAATGCTAACAGGGGACAGGGAAAAGAGAGAACTACTCAACACCTTTGCTTCAGTCTTCTCCCAAGAGGAAAACAATGCTCTACCTGGGGGAAATGGAGCAGATGATGTGGTAGGGGAAAAGAGGCACAGCACAGCATAGGTAAAGAGGAATACCTGGCTACTCTAATACTTAACTGGACTCTCATGACGAATGTCACTGCAGAGGAAGGTAAGCTTTTGATGGTCTCCATGGAGTCAGACCAGAGTGTTATTTTTGATTGGTGCTAAGCACCAAATCAAGACATGTGATAGGGGCAAAAGAGACAGTGAAGCAGTTCGCCCCCTATACATGTTATTCGGTGCTCAACGTTGACCCATCCTCCCACCCTCAAGGCAGTGTGCGTGAATCTGGTCACTTCAGGGCCAGGTAGGAATTTTTTCCCCTTTTGTCAGGTTTTTTTTTTTTTTTGCCTATCCCGTACTGTATTTGATGGAATTGGGAAAATTGGCTCTGGGTGGTGTTGTTAAATAGGTTGTCCTTTGGCAGATAATAGGGGATAATAAATTGTTGGTGATCACCTATTGGCACCCCTTTGGTGTAGGGAGGGCTCTGGAACCACCTCTTTGTGACCCTGCATCCCAGAGGCTACCCTTGAGGTTAACCTAGGAATAAGACTCTCACTTTTAGAGCTGTGCAGTTTGGGTGGGAGTCCCTGGGTTACCTTCCAAGATGTTGGATTGGGGAGCAACCAAAGCAATTTGGATGGTCCTCGGGGCTCAGGTGTTATCACCCATGGGTAGGCTGAGCAGGTTGTCACACTGTGACCTTGGCATCAGTTGGACCTGTATTGCGTTGCTTCCTCTCTCTTGTATCTTTCAGGTTAATGCAATTTAAATAATACAGGTCAAAATAAAGCGGCCCTTAGTTAACCCAACTTTGTGCCTGGTTTCTTTATTCTATGGTTGAGCATCAAATGAACTTAAGTCTTCAGGACCAGATGAACTACATCCAAATTGAAAGAACTGGCAGAAGTAATCTCAAAACCATTGGCAATAATCTTTGAGAATTCTTGGAGAACAAGAGAAATCCCAGCAGAATGGAGAAGGGTAAGTATTGTCCCCATTTTCAAAAAGAAGGGAAAACGAGGACCCAAACAATTAGCACTCAATCAGCCTGACATCAATATTGGAAAAAATTCTAGAGAAGATCATTAAACAGACAGTCTATAAGCACTTAGAAAGGAATGTCATAATCAGTAATAGTCAACATAGATTTCTCAAAAACAAGTCATATCAGAGTAATCTGATCTCTCTCTTTTTTTAATATCAACTAGATGAAAGGAATTCTGTGGATATAACATATCTTGATTTAGTCAGGCCTTTGACAAGATGCCCCATGATATGCTTGTAAAGAAGCTAGTAAAATGTGGGCTACATAATGCCACTGTTAGGTGGATTTGTAATTGGTTGACCAACCAAACCCAAAAGGTGCTGACCAATGACTCTTCTTCATCTTAGAGAGATGGGTGCCACAAGTTTCTGTCCTTGGCCCAGTGCTATTCAACATCTTTATCAATGACTTGGATGATGGAACAGAAAGCATTCTTATCAAATTTGCAGATGACACCAAATTATGAATGGTAGCTAGCACCCCAGAGGACATCATCAGAATTCAAAAGGAACTTAACAGGTTAGAGAGCTGGGCCAAAACAAAATTAAATCCAACAGGGAGAAGTGTCATGTATTACACTTGGGCAGAAAAAATGAAATACACAGACATAAGATGGGTGACAGCTGGATTGACTACGTGAAAAGGATCTAGGAGTCTTAGTAGACCACAATCTGAACTCAAGTCAGCCGTGTGGTGCAGTGGCTAAAAAAGCCAATGCAATTGTGGGCTGCATCAACAGAAGTATAGTCTCTAGGTCAAGGGAAGTGATACTACCACTCTGTTCTGCTTTAGTCAGACTCCAACTGGAATACTGTGTCCAGTTCTGGCCACCACAGTTCAGTAAGGATATTGACAAGATGAATTGTGTCCAGAAGAGGGCAACCAAAACAGTAGAAGGCCTGGAAGCCATGCCCTATGTGGACAGGCTTAGGGAGCTAGGCATGTTTAGCCTGGAGAAAAGAAGGTTAAGAGGTGACATGTTAGCTGTTTAAATATCTGAAGAGATGTCATATGGAAGATGGAGTGAGCCTGTTTCCTGCTGTTCCAGAGACCAGCAGAGACTTCAAACTTCAGGAAAAGAAATTCCATCTAAACATTAGGAAGAACTTCCTGATGGTAAGAGCTATTAGACAGTGGAATGCGTTGCCTCGGAGTGTGGTAGACTCTCCTTCACTGGAGGTTTTTAAACAGAGGCTGGATGGCCATCTGTTGGGAATGCTTTGATTTGCATTTCTACATGGCAGTGAGTTGGACTGGGTGGCCCTTGTGGTCTCTTCCAGCAGTGTGATTCCATCTATGATATAATAATCTGCCAATATTTTTTTTTAAATACCTTCTTAGACTTCATTACCATAAAAGAGTATGATACTTTGTTTATTGCTAGCTGCCTGTTGAAATAGAGAAGAATCTGCCTTCATTGCAATTAGAAAAACATAGCCTGCAATATTTTGTTGCCCAAAGTAAAGAACAAAATGTCTCCTGCTATTCTGTGCATGCAAACTGAGGGAAATGTTGTTTGAGTCTTGCTTCAGTTCTAGTAATAGGACAGTGCTCTCCACTTGAACCTGAAGACAGCAGGCTAGCTCAGAGGGCAGTCCCCTCATCTAACACCTTGCTGCCACCTTCCAGCATCTGCTGCCAGAGGCTACCACCTCTCTCTTTTCCTAATGGTAGAACTGGACTGCCACAGAAGGTGGGGGGAATGAGGTGGGAGAAGACCAATATCTGTAGAGCAGAGGCTCTCAAACTTTGGTCCCCCAGACATTTTGGTCCTAAGCCCCTAGAGCCCTCCCCTCCACTGATCATGTGGGTTGGGGCTCCAGGGAGCTGAAGTAAAAAATATTTGGAAAACGACAGATTGAGAACCACTGTTATAGAGATAATCAGGTGCAGAGGCTTGTCTATGGAGAAACTTCACACAAGGACATAGAAGAGCATGGGGATAAGTGGGAAGAGGGGCGAAGGAGACCTGTGCATGGGGCAGAGAACCAGGACTGGAGCTCGGCCTGACTTTCGCATACAGGCAGCAGGTGTCAAATAACTGCAAATGCAGGTCTTTACATTTGACTCCTATTTCATACACAAAGAAGATAGGGCTGGGGGTTCTCTTGCAAAGCTCTTTGGTACCACATTTCTTGAGGCTGAAGAGGAGGGGGACTATCCAGGTTATCAGGCTTCTCAGGCTGTGGTACATCTGCAATTTTAAAACCACTTGAAACTGCTTATGGACATTGATGGGGCTCTTTGCAGCTTCAGTCATGCCTTCGGGCATAGTAGTTTGTCTAAATTTTTGACTAAATTTATCTTACTACTTATAGTACAGGATGTGTTTGAAGACTTCTGAGAAGTGATTCTCAGCCTCTGGGTACAGACCTATTACTTTTGGATCCTATGCTAAAGCCTTCCATCCAATTGACTCTGACTCAGGGGAGGGAATCATGCAGCCCTCCAGTTATTTCTGAACTGCATCTCCCAGCATTCCTTACCATGCTGGTTAGGGCTGCTGGGTATTGCAGTCCAGCAACATGTGGCAGCCCACATGATCCTCATCCCCACTCTAATTCAAAAGATTGCATGTTGGTGAAGCAAGCCCCAGTACCTTTTCACTGTTACATAGTGAACTCCTAATGACTTTTTCCCCATCAGTGTTTAAAAAGTGAGCCCTCATCCATAAAATGCAAACTGACTCTCAGCTAAAGTGCCTTTTGACTGTTTGAGCCTTATGTTTACCACGGCATCATGAGAATCTATTATGCTGATTGGTGTTCTATGTAATTCATTATTTCTGGGCTGCAGATGCACTGGCGTGATGCCCAAGAAGATTCGAAATATAGATGCAGCAACCTATGTCTGGCTTGGCTATGCAGTGATTCTAAGTAGCAGCTTTGGCTAAGTAGAAGCAGAGCTTCTCAGGTTGCACTGGCTCAGTCTGAAATGATCAAGCCAGACTGCAGCCCCCAAATTTAAGCCCTTTCCCAGGTGCCTGCTGACAGCAGGAAGCCATCGATCTGTTTCCCATTGTGTCAGGCAGTAGCATCAGTGTTGTGAAAGGCTGGTAATTTATGGAACGAGCATCTACAAATGAGCCCTGTAAACTCTGCTGTGCATGAGTAAGCCCTACCTAACAGATGCAGAAACCAGGTTAATTAGTCAACATGCATAGAAACGGATGCACATAGACCCACTAACTCTCTCTGTCTCTGTCTCTCTCTCTCTCTCACACACACACGCCATTTCCCAGAAACTCATGAATATTAAGATGCCAGGTTTTTTCCAGGAACTCAGCTGCCCTAGATTTGTTCAACCTTAGTTTGTGCAGCAAAGCCCAAAGCTGTTGCCCAATATTCCAGTAATAGATATAAGCACAAATCGAGTGTGTTTATCAAGACAAAGTGATCAGATTATTTCAGAGAAAGTGGGGAACAGAATAAGCCTGTGTGTTCCTGTTTGGTACATAGCTGCAACAGTGTTGCTTTCCCTCTTACGTACTGAGCTGGGCTGCAGGAGAAGAGAGCCAGAGAACACTGTGGACAGAGAATGAGAGATTAGGTAAGAGACACTCTTGTCTGGAATGTCTCCCGCATGGCCAATTTAGTACAGCCCCCAGTCTATGGATAATGTGCTACAGCACACTGGCCATTCTAGCGGCTCAGTGTTCAAAATGTTTCATTCTACCTTCTTCCTTACACTCCAGAGCCTCTTCTCTTTGAAGCTGTTCAGAAAGAAAACAGAAGGCTAGCTAATGGGAGGAGTGGGGAAACCTCATGTTGTTTTTGCCGTGCAAATGATGCAAGACTGAAGCAAGCTCACTCAGTAGGTTCTGTGTTACCGGGACAGTGAATCTGCTCTGGGCTTTAAACCTGCCTCTAAGGGAACTATCCAAGGTGCTGAAGCATAATCTCAAAATAGGTTTACCACCTCAGACAGCTGCTTCAAAATTCAGAATGTGAAGAGTTTAGACTACAGGTTGTGGATTCACTGACATGGAAGAAGCCAGCAGCCTCTGAAAATGCTTTGAATTAAAACACTCGGTGAGCCCAGTGGGCTTCAGGGCACTCATTCCATGGGAGAGGCCAAAGCCATCAGTATCAGATTAGCTGTAAATCAGTCCTTGGAAGGGAGCCAGTTTGGAGGAGTGGTCTGATTATTGGACTAGGACTCCAAAAGACAAGGGTTCAAATCCCTGCTGGACCATGGAATCCTGCTGGGTGACCTAGGGCAAGTCACACCTTCTCAGCCTCAGAGGAAGGCAATATTAATCCCCCTCTGAAAACACATTGCCAAGAAAATGCCATGATAGTTTTGCATTGGGGTCACCATAAATCAGAAATGACTTGACGGCATGGATCAACAAGTCTTTGGAAAAATGAGTTCCAAGCTCAACAAAAAAGTCCCGCATTTTCCCTCTTTTTTTCCACAGAATTATAGAAAACACACAGCCTGATACATGAACAGCCACCATCTTGACTGTGCTTTTGTCACTGCCTGCCTCCAAGCCAGCCTGTCTGAATGTGGCTGTGGATGTGTGCACTCAGGTGTGTGCTTCCTCCCACTTCTGCTTCCTGTGTTTGTGTGTCTTAGTTTCTGAACTGAGCATGGGGAAGGTTTTTATAGATTTTTAAAATGTAGGAATGGAGAAAGAATATATAGCATGTAAGAGAGCCAGTGAAAGTTGGTTTTGTGTGTTTCTCCCAAAACCCTCTTCCATTTTTAAAGCAGTACTGTAAACTTAGTGGTGACTTTGTGGTTTTCTTGGAACTCATGTGTTGAGCCCAGTAATGCCTGGTGGTTCCAATGTCTGTGGAATGTTAAACTCACTTTGGATTTTAGTCTGAACTTTAAAGGAGCTATCTAAGGTGTTGACTTTATTTTGAGGACAGGATTCAGCCCATTGGGTAGGCTTTTTAAAAGCTTAGACTATTTCCGCACGAGACTGTTGTAGCGCTATGATTCCACTTTCAACGTCCTATGGAATCCTGGGGTTTGCAGTTTAGGGAGGGGCTGGCCAGCCCCTCCCTAAACTGCAAACCCCAGGATTCCATAGGATGTTGAAAGTGGAATCATAGCGCTATAATAGTCTCATGCAGAAATGGCCTTAGATTCAGACCCAGAAATGGATTTATCATCTTACTGATATGGAATCCACCAGACATCACTGGTGAACCAGTCAGTATCTGCACAAGTCTAGCCATATCCGCCACCAGCTTCCTCTTCCTCTTAGTTTCCCACTCTAGTATTAAAACTGAGGGAGGCCTGGAAAAAGCATACGTTTCTCCTTGGGACCACTCAGAGCTGATACATGAAGAAGGCCTATAGGTGTTACAGAGTTCTGGAAAATTACTTTATTTCAGTACAACTTCCAGTATACTCTGGCCTCCCATGCTAGCTAGAGCGTTCTGGAAACTGTGGTATAGAAAAGTAGCTTTCCCCAGACTCTGCTATTCTTTTATTGCTGTATGGATTACTGCAGGCTGAAGCCTATATCCACTGACATGTGGATTAACTGTGTGTTTATCCTTCTTTTAGCAAAGAAGCATGCTATATTCAAAGTCCCAAATCCCAGGATTCTTACTTTTCCATGGTGCTGATCATTCTAGTCAGTAGTTTCAAGGTATTCTCTTTGAAAACCACTTCTCCTGTATGTGGTAGTGCAATGGAATGGCAACACACTCTTTCACACCAACATCATTTCATTTGTGCACCAGTGGATTTCCCAGGTTTGCCTTCTTTCACTTGGAATACGACAATACTGTTTACATCACTCTGTTTGCTTGACCTCCTGCTTTAAGATTAGTGTGGGTTTCTTTTAAAAGAAAAACAGGAAACCATACTTACACAATTATGGGATGATGCTTCTATGGATCCATCCCCACTTCCCATCCAGACTGGGAAGAGGAACGCATACTATGCCACTACCAAAAACATTTTTTCTATTTCTGCCCCCACAAACTAATACGTATCCAGTCATGCTTTTGTATATTGCTCTTTAAAACACTTTAAAATGTTTGTTCTTTATACATTTTCTGGATTCTGTGGTTCCTCTGGGCATTAAACCTTAATAGGATAATGTCAGAACTGAGCTGTTCACTACTCCCCTTTAGTTTTTTTCAAATAAAATAAGGTAAAAAGCATGCCAAAGAACAGAGAATGAAGATACAGCAGTTCTATTGGTAATGATTAGGAATCCAGTGTCCTCCCAGGCCAACCACCAGAAGTAGTCTGGAGTTTCCCTGCTGGAAGTTTCAAGGAATCTCCAAGGGAGGAGCAATAAGACCACACTGCAACTATTATGCTCCCAGTATCGCAATGAACTGGAACAAGACATTCACATGCAAAGGAGTTACTAAGCCATAGCAGGGTAGGCTGGTTCTTAACAAATTATTTCAAGTGAGGAAAGAATCAGTTCCCAAATGACCTGACAGCTGCATAGCACAGTACAGCACAGCAACAGGAGAGCTGAAATGTCATGCCATAAGGTCCAGGCAAAAAGACAGTAAGACAGTACAGTTGTGGTGTGATAGTGCTATAGTTGTGGTATGCTAACAGTGTTGTGTGATACACTTCATCGGCCAGGAACTAGGAAAGAGTGGCTGGCCCTTGAGGTGTTGTTGGACTGCAGTTCCCATCCTTCTTAAAAGCTAGCTTGGTGTAGTGGATGGAACATTGGACTGTCACTCTGGTGACCAAGATTTGAATCTCCATGCAGCCATGGAAACCCACTAGGTGATCTTGGGCAGGTCACACTCTCTCGGCTGCAGAGGAGGCAAAGGCAAGCCCCCTCTCAACAAATCTTGCCAAGAAAACACAATGATTGAGTCTCCATAAGTCAAAAACAACTTGAAGGCGCACACAACAACAACATCTGGAGATGATAGGAGTTGCAGTCCAGCAATTGGAGGGGCACTTGCTTTCTTTTCTTGACCTGGTCCTTGCAGCTGAGCAAAATTACATCTCTCTCTCTCTTTCTCCCTAACACGCTCGCGCGCACACACACACACACACACACACACACACACACACCCCACTCTGTTGCCACAAATGAGTCTCCAAGACCAGGTACACAAATCCCCAAAAAGCCAGCTGAGGGGAACAAGGGAGGAAATGTATCTGTTCCACATTAATAAAATGCCCAGAACTGAGCTACAGCTGCTTGGCTTCCCCTCTGTACGAGGCTAATTTAGCTTGGTACTGTGTTTCTGTTTTCTTGCTTCTCTTGGCAAATGAGCGGTAATACTTGTTGATAGAGAGAAATGGTTTACAGTAGAACAAGCCCCCCTCCCTCGTTCATGACTCGGTAGGAGAAGAAAGGAAGATGCCCTTTTGGTAGTGGGAAGGGGATAAGGACACTTTGTTTTCGCAGCTTTTGCCACTAGCTGATAAAGCTAAAGCTAATATCGTAGTATAATCCATTGAAGCCTCTAATAGGTTTAGGAGTAACAGGAGTTTTTTACCTTATTATTGTTCAGCATTAGGTAACAGAAGAGAGGAAAGTCAGGGAAGTTTTTAATAAAAGAAAAGTGTGTGTGTGTGTGTCACGGCTGCAGTCCACGTACTTGCCCAGAAGGTAAAGGGAAAATGGATGAAGAAAGGCCCAAAAGGTTAAAGGCATGGAGGTGGTTTGATTGTACATAAAATAGAGGGAGGAAAGACATGGAAGAGCAACAGAAGAAACAGGCAGGATGGAACAAAGTTCAGCTTGCTGTAGGCCCTTTGCACTTCAACTAAACTGTGCAAAAGAGATTGAGGACAAGGCCTGTGCCATGTGCAGGCTGTCGGGAAACTCACACTCCTATGTTGTTTGGGAAGGCTGTTGTTGCTTCTCAGGGCGTATGCGTGAGGAGAAGTGGAAGCAGCAATGGAGGAAGGAAAACAAACACAACAACAAAACATTCCTATGTTTCACCACCAAAATCCACAAGCTGTCTTCTTGACTCTTTGGCATTTAGTGAACTGCTTGATAGTTAGGAAGATCATTGGCCAGGGTGGGGAATGTGAGGCCCTCCCGGGACTGCTGAGCTGAAGCTTCCATGATTCCCCCAGGGAACACAGTCAAGGGTGAGGGATGGTGGGAGTTACAGTCCAACAACATCTGGAAGGCCACAAGTTGCTCCTCCTGCTGGGGGGGCAGTGGGAGAGGGTTTGTGTGGTGACAAATCTGGCTGTGAGCCATCCTTAGCTGGCCAAACAGCTGCTGGTGGAGGAGGAGGAGGAGGAAGAGGAAGAGGAAGAGGAAGAGGAGGAGGAAAACCAGAGGTAAGCTTTTAAAAGGCTGTGCAATTGGATCAGAGCTGCAGAAATGGAAGGTTACCCCATAAAAGAAATGCTCGAGGGAGGGGGCAGGAGTTGGAGAAACTCACAAATAATCAAATCTGTAAAAGTGAGACCCACAAACGTGGAGGGCTGACCATACTACTAGATTGTGTGGCCATGGTGGAAAGAGAAATCTTGGGCCTCCACCTGGGTCTGTTTAGTTCTCTGCTGCACACAAACAAACCTGATAAACAAAAGCAAAATGTAACAGGAATAAAGAAACGAGCACTCCTCACCTCAGCCTATGATTCTGATCCTCCTTTTTAAACCTGATCATGGTGAAGATTCCCAGTGTGCAGGCTTGTTGTTGTTGTTGTTGTTGTTTATTAGTTCCATTTCATAGCCTCCCTTTCTTTCTTTCAATGAGCCAAAGGGGCATGCACAGCTTTCTGCTGCTTTCCGCTCACAACAGCCCTGTGAGGTAGGCCATGCCGAGAGACTGTGACTGGGCCAAAGCTACCCAGTAATTTTCATGATCATGGTATCTCCCCTACCTGGTAAGTATTGTAATTTTCAAGGGTCAGATTAATCTCCCACATTACATTTGCAGTCTGTAACTTTGAAGCACTATACCATACTGGCTTTCATTTAGTTCTATAAATTATATATTCCAGGTTTATTTTTACTTGTTTGTTAAGTTTATATCTCACTTTTTAATGGTGGCATACGTGGCTTTTCTCCTTTCAACTATAATCTTATAACAACCCGGCAGAGTAGGCCGAGTTGAGAGAACCTGATTGGTCAAAGGGCTTTCAATGGGTTTCAAGGATTCTCATGAATAAAAAGGAAGAAGGGAGAGAGAAAAAATAGAAATATGACAGCTCCTTTATGACTAATTGATTTTTATCTTAGCATGAGCTTTTGTGGATATAAGCCCACTTCTTTGGATGCAGTACTGAGTAGTATGAAGGACTCAGATATAAACCATATTTATACAGTTGTGAGAGAGGGATAAATATGCTTTATAGCTTGGGTCTTAATACCACTGCTATTACACCTGAAGAAGTGGGTTTATATCCATGAAAGCTCATGCCAAAATAAAAATCAGTTAGTCTTAAAAGTTCTACTATGTTCTTTTTTTCCTCCCCCTCCATTCCTCTTTTTTATGTTGCAAGAAACTAACACAGCTATTTCTTTGTGAACTACCACAGTGGAAAGGATTCTCATGGGTGTCTGAAGTCTCAACCTGACACTCTAATCATGACACTGGTAATCATAGGAGTACAGCTATATTCCATTAGGAAATAGTTAGCTACAGGGAACTGATAATTCATTGAAGTACTTCGGACTTAACACTGAGCGATAAGTAAAAGGCCAAGGTTTTCTATATCGTTTACAAGGTCTCATCTAGACCAGTGATTCTTAGCCTTTTCTTTCTCGAGGACCGCTTATAAATATAAATTGTTGCTGGGGAGGCTTAACTCAAGATTTAAATATTTAAATTTAGATTTAATTATTCAAATATATATTTAAATATTCAAACATTTATTTATTTTATTAAGGCTTCTGGAGACGGGGGCCATTTCCGCACTAGCCTGTTATAGCACAATGATTCCACTTTCAACATCCTCTGGAATCCTGGGGTTTGCAGTTTCAGGAGGGGCCGCCTGGCCCCTCCCGAAACTGCAAACCCCAGGATTCCAGAGGATGTTGAAAGTGGAATCATTGCACTATAACAGACTAGTGCGGAAATGGCCTAGGATTCAAGTCCCTATTCAGACAATGGGTGAATTTGGGTAAGTTGCTGCTGCAGCTCTTGGTGTTCAGGGGCAGGGCTTCACGGACCCCCTGTGAGGGCTCTGCAGACCCCTGGGGTTCCTTGACTCCAAGTTAAGAACCATTAATCTAGACTTTTAAGTGACATGCTGTTTTCGGTGGCTGGTCCTGGGTTGTGGACCTGCCCCAATCCTCTTTATTTTTACACACTTTTACACACTTGTTGCCACAGAGAGGCTCTTTAACGAAAGGGTGAATCTTGTACTTTTATCCACATTGTTAGGTTTGAAATGTTTTAAATTTGTTTTAAATTAGTGCTGTTTTTAATAGCACCATCTAATCCGGGGGCTCAGAAGGCTTTTCCTCATGTGCTTGGGACCAGCATGACATTTGTGCCCATTGATTATAACTGACTCCAAGAAACTCACCAGGGACCAGCAGCCACTACCTTGTGGACTAATGCCAGTCTATGGGCCACTATTTTGCTTAGCACTGCTTGATTTAATGGTTTTCAGACATTTTTGTCCCACTGTTATGACTAGTTTTGACTTTATTTTGTTTTAGCCATGATTATGATCTGCATTGGGTTTTATATTGCGAGAAAGGGATGTAAGTTAAACACACGTATGCATCTTTGGAAGCCAAGATGACTAAACTGAGGCTGTTGTACATATATCATGAGCAGGCATCACTCGCTAGAAAAGACAATAATGCTTGGCAGGGTTGGAGGTAGTATGAAATGAAGATTATAGACGGATTATATTGTGGATTATACATTATAGATGGATAGGCTCAGTCAAGGAAACCACAGTCCTGACTTTGTAAGACTTGAGCTGTCATAGGGTCACCATAAGTCAAAGCCAACTCGATGGCAAGTTAACAACAAGGTATCCTTGTGCCTTCCAGTCACATCCTTGGGCATTCATACCCAAAGCTGTGAATATTTCAGCAGATACAGCCACCTGGAAGCCAGTTGAGTCTTCAAACAGAGAACCAGAATCAGAAGGAGTGCAAGTCTGATCACACAGTTAAGATAATGGGGAACTAGATACACTCACATTTTTTAAAATTAAGTTTGGTTAGAACCTCTCAGGTCTTTTCCTCGCTCTTTCAGTGGACTGGTGCACAACCTGGAAGTAATTGGCATTTATCGGCACTTCACCCCATCACCTGGCATTTGCAGAATCTTTCAAGCAAAGTCGCTGCTTGCCTGTTATGAGGGAAAAGCACCTTCCTGAATGTGAAAGGGCTGGAATGCAAAGAGCAATCACTCCTTAGGCCATTATCCCAGCTGGCAGTTCCTAGCTAGCCCACAGAAATGGAGGCAAGAGGCCACTGCTAACTTTAGCTTTGCTCCACTTACAAATCTGCCATCAGCTCAGTTTCTGTACACTAAGCTGGTCCTTTGTTTTATCCTCTCACAAGGCAACCATGAATACGGGACCGGGACCAGGACCAGAAACCTTTAAGAAAAGGATGGAAATCATGTGGCCCTCCCTTTGATGAAAAGGGTATTATAAATAAACGTTATTATTGTAAGTACGGCCAGCAGCTCTCTCCCAGGGTCTACAATTTATTAATTGTATCACATCAAATTGATATCTCCACATGGCCAATATTAGAAATCATTCCATGTGTCTGACAGGGTCACTGAAAGTGCACGCAGGCAGGAAGTTAAAACTTTGGTCAAGCCAAGGTGACTCAGACTCAATCTGTCACGTAGCCAGGGAATCCTGGAAGACATTCGGACCATCAAACAGACAAAAGGGCCCTATTGCACTGATATGGCAGCTCAATAGAATCACAATCAGCCTGCTGAATGTAGGCAATTTCACTCTACCTGGGCCTTTTGTCTCATTTGGGCAGTATCATTCACAAAGGACTGAGAAAACATTCAGCCGGAGATGTTGGTCATTGAAGGTCTTTGATCTAGCCTCCTGTACTATTGTTCTCCCAGGGAGAGAACTAGCCCTCCAGGTATATTTTTTTCTATAAAAACCCCATGTTTTTATCTGTTCGGGGGTTCATTCACATTTTCCTCCTGAATCCCTGTCAGTTTGTCTTGCCTCACCCCCCGCTTCCCCCATTTTGAGTTTCATCGCTTTGAATCTCCAGTTTTTCAACATTGGCTCCCTTGGGCATTAAATGAAGGTAAAGTATTGCCTCTGAACACCCCAAAACAAAATCCCTATCAATTTTCCTTACTTTCTTTTTCTTTAGCTCTTGAATGAATGCGTGAGGGTGTTTGTTGTTGTTTGCTTTAATTACTGAGGGTTTAATAAAATCTTTAAATTGAACAACCTGCCTAGTTCTTGGCGTGATCTGACTCTGTAAAATCTGGGTTACAAGGTCCTGAAAAGTTACCCTGCCTCTTGTATAGCTAAAACAGTGCTCTGAGCTGATTTTCCCCACAATTTTGACAGATTTTGGGAATCCCTTAAGGGAGCCCCCTAGCAAGCAGGGTAACATTGTTATCTACTGGAAGTCTCGGCAGCCTTCGCTAACACAGCCAGTGGTGCACATATGCTTGGAGCTGGAGCCCCACAATATATGGAGGGCCATATGATCCCCACCCCTGTTTTTGGGCAACTGAAAGGCACATTTAAAAAAAAATGGTGGGGTACTGACTTCACAGCAGAAGGCAGGCCTGAGATGATCTGTTGCCTGAGATGGAGGAACAAACAGTGTACGTGCACATCCTCCTCTCACCCAAGTCATGGTGCCCATTACCCTAGGGGAGTCAGGGGGTTTTCTCTCTTCATCTCTGGCAATAAATATTCAACTATAAGGGAACAGAATATCTAACAATTTCCTGCCTTTACAGGGCACACTCCCATTCTGCTGTCTCAAGCAGTTGCCTTGCTCTGCCTAACGGGAGGGCCAGTCCTACCTTGGGTAGAGACTGTCGGGAATGAGATAAAAGAACAACAGGGGGTACATGTTTCATCCCTTGGACTCAGTCTTCCCTCTTGCACCTAGAGGGGCTGCAGGTTACTGAAATGTGGCCTTATATTAATGACATCAGAAGAGTGTGGAGGAGTTAGCAAAGCTTTATTGGGGGCAGATAGTATTCACAATATTGCAGTTCTTGGCACAGGGAGGCGTTAAATGTAAGTGACCTCATTTACTTGAAGGCAAAGTTCACAGTGATTTCCGAAAGCAAGGGCTAGCACTCAGTGTTTTCTGTGTAAAACATTCATATGGCATTCTTGGAAGGTACAGTGAAATGTTCATAATTTGAGATTTGAAGAAATTGTAAAACTGAGCTGAACAGGAAGCAAGCAATAGATATTTTAAGGGCATCTAAGTGGGCTCAGTGGATGATCAAGGGATGGGATCCAGATGCCTGTGATGTCTTGCTATTCTGACACATGCCATCAAGCTGACAGCAAAGGAGTCCTTATGTCATGATGATCATTTTGACCACACTAGGCTGATTTTCTTTATACAGAAAAAAACACCACCACTCCTTGCATTCAGGACAGGTTTATGGATTTAATTTCAAGAGACTATGTGCAGGTTCTGCTTTAATGTGTTTACATTAAATTCACATTTTAAACCAGTTATTTTTTTTGTAAAGATAAGTTGATCAGAAGTGAATGCATCTTTTCTTTTGTTTTTTTTTAAACACACATCTAATCTATCTTTTTTCTAAAAAGTGGTTTACAAGAATGTTTACTTTTATCAGTCCTGCAATTCAGTTGTCTCAGTTATTTTTCTTTAAAAAAATCAAACTAGGAGCTACCTGTGCTCAACAAAGTGCCTGTACTATATAATGGCAAGTGATAAAATGCATTTTAAAGAATGATCAGTGAATCCGGTAACAACTGATCAGGCATCTTCTCTGAAATATTTCTTACAGAGCATATTGTTGCTAAACCACCCAATCCCGCTCGTCTCAGTTTTGAAACAAAGAAGAACTGACACAGTTCCTCTACATTGCCCTTTTCAGAAAAAGGCAAAATAGATTAAAATGCAAACCATGGAAGCTAGCCAAAAGTTTCTCACTGAAATCTCACTGAAAACAGGAGTGGAGAAGTGAAGATGCCAAACTGCTGGAATGCTAGACTGCTGACATGCTTGTGCAAAGACACTTTATTCCTCTGTAGTTTCTGGGATCTGGGAAAATGGCATTCTATAGCATTTGTCAGGAACAGTGCTTTGCATATATTAAAAAAAAAAAAAGAATACGAATGCCTCCCACCCCCTGCACAATATACAAATACCTTTGCCCAATCAGATTTCCACAAACCTCAGTTGCCACCTTCTCTCACCTGGCAAATCCAACAATTCCCTCCTGAACCATCAACCTCTTCACAGATGTTAAGTGCTGTGTAAGCGGCTGGCTGGGAACAATGCTGTCCTTGCTTTTTTTCACCCCCTCCAAGCCAAACCCAGTGTATTAACTGTATCAAAACATTGGGGGTGGGGAGAATTGTGATGTTTTATGTAAGAGCCAGTGTAGTGTCGTTGTATGAGTGTTGGTTTCTTGGAGAGTCAGGTTCAAATCCCCACTCAGCCACAGAAACCTATGGGGTGATCTCGGACAAGTTACACTCTCTCATCCTAAGCATAAGCAAATGGCAACCTCCTCTGAGTAAATCTTGGAAAGGAAACTCTATCAAAGTTCACCATAAGTTGGAGGCACATAACAATGATTTCATATCCATAGGGTCAATATGTATACACTAAAATACAAATGAGGATACCTTTACTTGGGAGTTGCTTGTAGCATTCCATTTCCTCATATCTTATTTTAGGAAAAACATTTAGGCAGGCCCAGGGGTCACAGCCATTTCCTTAATGCAAGTAAGGCTTGCTTCACTCCAAGCAAACTCTTTCGACAAACTCTTTTGGCTCTTTCAGTTTAGAGGACATTACTACATAAGGGGTGCTTATCAGAATGAATAGTTTTTGCAAAGCCTTCCTTACATCTTCCTTGCACAATATCCTGGAAGGGCCTTATCAAGCACCTTGGAGATATTAGTCGCTCCTCAATTTATTGAAGTTATTTTATTGCCACAGAAGAGCAGAGATTGGCAGACAAGGATAGCAAGAGATTGGCGCAAGACCCTATTGTCAACACTGAGAGAGAAGGAGAGCCTGAGACCAAGGGGAGGGCAAAGAGAGTGAAGGGGGATGTTGTCATCTAACAGCACTCAGCACCATCCATTTTCTTGAATGGAAGGATCTGGATTGGAAAGTGAAATGCGTGAAGGCCTAAAATATTACGTATGGACTAGAGAAAATTCAGGGGAAAACGGGAGTCTCACAACTTAATTTCAACATATACTCACATACTGATATTGCTGCCAGCAGATTTGGCATGACTAGCAAGGAATAAAGTAGAGCAGTGGTTTTTAACCTTTTCTTTACCACGGACCCCCTTTAAATATCTTCTGTTGCCACAGACCATCAAAACTTTACTCAAGGCTATATGTACGATAGCAGGAAGTCACATGCTTTTTCTCAACCACTCAGCATCACTGATTTGCACGTTATTACCACATGGAGAAGTAGCAAGTGCCAAGTACATTTCTTGCTACCAAACAGTTATTTTCAAAACTTTTTAACAGTTTGAGAGATTGTAATGAAACTTTGTACAAATGATGTCCATCACTCTTGCTCTTTGAGGTCAATGTACTAATGCCCACCTGTCTTCCGTCCTTCCTTCCTTAACTGTAAAAGCTCATAAGATTTCTTCAAGCCTTCATAGACCCCCTGTGAGAACACTGTGGACCTCCAGGGGTCTGTAGACTACAGGTTAAGAACCACTAAAGTAAACAGTTCATAACTTCTAAAAATTTCTGCAAGGATTTCGATTCCAACCCCAACAGACAAAAATACTGAACTGGGCAGGTCATTTCTGTTGACTCAGGGTACACCTTTTCTTGTTGCCACTGAAAATCATACATTTTGCTTTTGGGAAAAAGATTTGGCAAAAGGTAGAGAGAAAAAAGGGGAAAGGAAAAGGGATGCCTTGTAGAGCTTACATTAGGCTGACATAATGTTCTTCTGACTTCCGTGTCCTGGCTTCCCTCCAAATGTAGATTAAGCCATCAGGCCAACCTGAGTTCTTTTTCTTTTTGGAAATGTGTGCATTTCACACACTTTGCATCTGTTTTAAAGCATGTATTTTGCACATACAGTATCTGCCAAGGTGTGGGGCATCCAACCTGGAATTCTTTAAAGGTGGTTGAGAAAGATGGAAAGCCCAACAAAAGCCCCAAAGGACTAGAGTTTGTGCCAGGCTGATAATTTGGTTTAGCTGGAAACTCTGTTACAAGCAAGCATACATAACTGTGGCTTCATGTTGACTCCTACTGGGGCTCCATACATCTCCCTCACACTTCAACCAAAACCAGTGGAAAGCCTTCACAGAATGGATGAGTTGAGAAATGTCAGAGGACTGCATATTCTCTTCCACATTCATGGGGCTCTCTATGCTGCTTTATTCCTGCATGGTTTCTGCTTTCCAACTTCTTTGGAGGACATTTTGCAGTAGGAAAAGAGCAGTCCATTTCTCTACTCCAGAGGCGTATCTAGGGCGGGGCAACTGGAGCACATGCCCTGGGCACCAATACTGGGGAGGCCAACCCTCCCACCCTCCTGCACCTAGTCTGCTACTGCAGCCCCCACCCCTGCCAGGGTCCTTCCCGGCCCAGTGTGGAGGCAGCAGCAGGAGCACCAACCGTCCCTCCCTCCTGCCCCTGCCCCTGCCCCTGCGCAGGTCGTTTCTGGCCTGGTGTGGGGGTGGCAGGAGTAGCAGCCCCCCACCCACTGCTGCCCCACTGCCCCCTGCTGGGGTCCTTCCTGGTGCTTGCCCTAGGTGCTGTTGAGCCTAGATATGCCACTACTCTACTCTGCCTCCTCCTGATGCTTTTGACAACAATCCAAAGGACCATCAAGCTATGTTTGCATGTCTTTACATGTAGTATTTACCCTGGTACCTAAGTACCATGGCCTTTTTATTTCTCTGGCATTGAATATGGAAAGTGGTATGGGCAACATAATGGTAGATAAAGTACCAACTGATGTCAAGTACCAATAATAGACACTTGAGTCACCCATTCAGTCCATAAGTGCTCAGTGTGGCCTTATTCAGGGTGCTTAAGCTAACTGGCTAAGAAAAAAGGAAGTGAGGCTAGCCTACTGCTATTCGTTACCACCTGAAAAGCTAAGGATGTGATAGATTGTGTGGGAAATAATTTGATCATTATACCCTAGTCTGAAAAGGTTAGAAAGCATCTTTATTAACTTCAGTGGATGCCCCTCCCAAAAACTAAAGAGAAAATGGTGTTTTAAACTCAAGAGGTGGGGAATTTACAGTCCTCCAGATGCTGATGAACTACTATTTCCACCACATACCACTACTGGCCAGGCTAGCTGGAGATAATGGGAAATGAAGTCCAGAACACTTTTTTTTTTTTTTGGCAATACTCTGCCTCAAGGCACTAGGCTAGCTGCCTCTTTGTGTTTTGCTATGAAGACTTTCCTTTTAGATAGGTAGCAGCTTTTCCTGGTGGTGAGATTATGTGCTCCTGTGAGGCTAGTGGCTAAGCTGCTGGTAAAGCCTCTCAAGTTGGACAGGGTTTTGCTAAGGACTAGATGTACCAAACAGCTAGTGGGCAGCAGCAGTAATGTGGGGGGTGGGGGTGGTACAGGATCTCTCAGAGACAATGGCGGTGGCATTTTAGCTAATTTGTATTAGTCCTGGGCAAACAGAGGCACTGGTAAACCACTTCTGAATGTCTTCTACCGTGAAAACCCTATGATGGTGAGACAATGTATCTGCACCCTCACTCTGCTTTTATAATGTTTTGTTGTTTTACTGAGTGTAATTGCACTTAATTACAGCGAGGGCCAATGTTTATTTGCCCTCACTATCCTACTCACTGGAATTAAGAAAGTATTATGGCCCCAAAAGTCATGGAACAGCTGCTACTGTGTCATTTTAGGATGACCAAATGAAAGCTCGGGATTGCATGGACATGAGGTACATTTTCTGATGCGAACTGCCTACACCACTCAGTGCTGGGATTTAATTAAAAAAAAAAAGCAAACAGAAAAGCAAGAAAATGCCCCCCCCCCGTGTAAAGGTCTAAAATAGCCCATTTTATATATATGTGGAAAAAAAATAAAACAACTTCAAATTTGTTCTATTAGCCTTTCATTTGTACTTGGCACACAAACAGCAGAACAAGCAGTTAAATGAATTTGGAGAAGGAGAGTGAGTTGGAATCCTTCCTGTTTGTAAAGACCTTTGGCTTTCATTGTAGTCGCACCAACTACATGGTAAGATTATTGGGCAGATGGAAAAAAATCTGCAGTACACAGAAACTACATAGATACTACTTGGGCCCAAATTAAAAGGGTAACAACCCAGAGAAAAAAGGGCAAACAACCCAGAGAAACAAATATTTGGTTTGGATCTCCTCCATGGTAGTCAACCCCTGCCCTTTATTGACTGCTGCACATAAGGAAGAACATGCCATGCTAAATCATTTGCATTTCCAGGCATGTTCAGGACATGATGTAGTGACATATGTATAAAATGTTTCCACCATTCATTTGCTGTCAGGGTGTTCTCACTCTCCCCTTCTGCCTCACTTTGGACAGATGTATGCTTACTATAATGCTTTTAACGGCATTACTGTTTTAGATTGCTTTTGATGATGTTTGCAAGATGTCCTGAGTGCTATATTTTTGGAATGGCAAAACAGAAAGGAGATCATAACTAACTAAACTAAGTTATCCACTTAAGCTGAGTACCCTGATGGCATCTGCCCCTGGTGGAGGTATGGGGGGCAAGGAATCCACTCCCTGAATTTTTGTAAAGAAGTTTTACAATATCTTGTTTTGCCCCACCCATAAGTCTTTATTAAACCAGAAAATAAAATAGAATCTGACTTAAATGTACAGACTTGGGGGGGGGGTCTTGGCTGCCACACAAATGAAGGGGTCACAAACAGTGCATGGATGCCTACTCTTCTTTCAAAAGGCCTGGGAATGGGTGAGCCTCTTACTTCCTGCTTGGAACTCACTTTTCTGCAGACTGAATTAAATCATTATGCTTTCTTTTAAATCTTAAGTGTGGAATGGGATGCACATAGTTAATTCTCTATCATTTTGTGCATCGTCCTGTAGAATATGTTACCTTGCATTGGTGGGAAGAGGAAGGAGGGGCAGGAGGAGGAAGCCCTAAGATGGACACAAGGGTTTGCACTGTATTGTTAGTTCTGACTAGATAGAGCCATTACATCAACTGAATTTATCTACATGTTCATTCACCTTAACAATCAGTTCAGTGGTCTACTCTAGTTGGGACTAACCAATGGTTTTCCAGCCAAGGCCTTTCAACGCTCTAGGCAGAGCTCATTGTAAAATTACATCCCAGCCCAGAATTCTAGTGCAGTCCCATAGAATCTTTCACCATGCCAGAAACAGCGTGAGGGCCCAGCTTCATGTGCTGTATCTTGCATGGTTGGGGGCCCCTGAACTAGGCTGCCATCAATTGCCTGTTCTAGCTGCATGGTTGAACTGATCTTGGTGAGGTGCAAAAGAGGAGAATGGGAGAAAAAGCATGTTTTGAAGTCACTGAGCTTCATGCAGCTTTCATACAAGAACCCCATGCCACAAGAATGCAAAAGAAATGTGAACTCTTTAAGCTATTTTAACTACTTAAGCCATTTTTTGTGCAGTGGAATCTCTGTACGGAGCACTCACAACACCCTGTGATAGATGCAGAACATGAAAATGCTAGCTGTCGCTTTGAAATGAAGAAGCATTTTGATTGGTTGACAATGTTTATTTAATTCTATGAAAAACACAACAAATTACTTTCATTATTTATATTGAACTTACTTTAAACATTTTGTTTAAAAATGGCTGTTCATAGTCACAGACAGTGGCTCCCAACTAACGCTATGCTCATCTGCTCAGAACTGACAGCTAATGCCAGAGGTTCCCTACAAATCACACAAATGCCACCCAAGGAACTACTTCAAATTTATTTGGCTCATATTAGGTTGAGAGGTTAACCAAATATTTCCAGTTCAAATTCAAACTACTCCTACACTGAAGGTTGCAAAGCTCTTGTTTACTCACTGCGAAGAACTCAGGCAGCGTGCATGTTTATTAAGGTATTACAGACCTGTACTGGTATGTGTGCCTGTCAGAAAGATCTAAATAGGAAAGCGAGCAAATCCATTTTGCTGAAGACCTGGTGGAATTAAGATAAAGAAAAAGGAGCTCTCCCAACTTGTGCATATTAAAAAGCAGAGCTATCAGACATCGGGCTTAGGCAGCCTGGAGGACATGAAAAGGTAAAGCTAGGCAGAACGAATTGCTACTAAGCTCAAGGCAAGAAACACCCCCCAGGCTGAAAGGTAGGACTGTGTGCTGCCATCTAGAGATACACAGTCCTTGCGTGCACAGTGCCAAAGGCAACAGGGCTAGCATGTAGCAAGAAACAAGCAACAGCTTTTCAACAAGGACACACCTTAGCAGTGAGTCTAAGTAGCAGGTCTTTTGAAGGAAGCCCTGCGGCCTGGACAACTGTTATTTCTCTGCTGGTGCAGTGTGCAAGAAATTCAAGTGTAAACACCACAACGTCAAGCAATTAAGAGAAGCAAGTGTTTACTAAGGTTAGGTGGCAGAGCAATGGGCTCAGCTGCTCTAACCCACATAGCAAGTGCTGGGTTAGAAAGGACAGAAAAGGTTTGCTGGGCACACAATTAATAGTGGCAAGGAACTCCCAGATGCTAGGCTCTTAAGGGTTTTTGCACTAGATGCAGCACACAAGAAGTTACAGTAGCTTGTTCCAAACACTGGCCTAGTCCACTTGGTAGCAGCAGGAGAAGAAATGTATGTGGAAATGTATGTTTATGGCAAAGACCTCTTGCTTTGGGATCCTAGGTAAAATACAAAGACAATCAGATCACTTGCCTGTCTCATTTCAGTGCAAAGATATCCAAGGAGGCAATAAATATTCTCCTACTTTCTCCAAAGCATGCCATGTGTGCACGAATGCCAATCCACTCTTTTGTCTGTTGACAGTTCCCTCTCCTGACCCAGAAAGAGATATATAAATGCTGGCTCTACCGCTCTTCAAGCTAGTTTGTGAACTGCTGAAGCTCCTTTCACAGAGCCTTAGAGCACTCCACTTAAACCTTCGGGCTCACCTGAAGGGATAACAAGGTATGAGCAATACTGGAAGGGGATGGGAGGGACACATCCACAAGAGGCATTTGGATTCCTGGTTGTACTCTGCCTGGACCAGTTAACTGGCTCCAGGAGATATCTCCGGAAACTCTTTATAGATCTCTTGGATTATCATTTTGTCCATCTGGCACTGCTGACTCTCTTCCTCTTCCACCATAATGCGCTGCAAGGTCCCTTGCAAGTCTGTGAAACGGTGCTTATGCTGCATGTATGGTGTAGACTGGATGATGGCGTGCATCAAGGACAAGTACTCCATTCGCAGCTGTAGAACCAGAACACGTTAGAAAGGTGTTAGAGCGGAGATTGGTTTTTGTTTTTGTTTTAAAAGACAACCTTTTGGAAACATAGGTAAACAATTGTTGCTTGTCAAGTGCAAAACTCCACCACAAGCAATTACATCTAGGATAGCCTGGGAGACTGCTGTATAATCTTTGTTCTCCCGTTGGTCTATAAGAACCTTTTCCCACCAACCAAATTGTCTGAATGGCTTTCAGATCCTTGGCTCCTGCATTCTGTGTGCAATAAAAAAAATCTCAATGAAGATACCTCCATCCTTTCAAATTGCTTTCCTTGGACATAGGGTGTCAGCAAGATCTCTTTTCCTTATATGGTAAAAGGAAATAAAGGCATTGCCTAGCACAAGCCCACTGAATGAACTACACAGTGCTCCCCAAAAGAAGGTGACAGTAACATCTATTTGTTAGATTAACTGTATAGCCTATTCTACATTCTAGTCTAAGATTAAGTTAAGAGTATGAATTTCATTTATTAGTTTGGGTAAGCCACTAGCAAAAGCAATTTGCTAGAAAGAGACTGGATCTAAACATGGCTCTGTGCCCTCTCAAGCACTTAGTGTACAGATACTACCAAGAAGCTGTACACCAATCTATAGGAATCTAAAATTAGCTAGGGATTTAGAGCTGAACAGAAGCAACTTGAATTAGCCCATGGAGGCAATAAACGTTTCAGGGAGCACTGATATATCCTAATACCCTATTCACTGCCAGGAGATGTACCTCTGTCACACAAGAGGCACAGTAGGAGTGGGTATGTTCTGGAGGATCTGACATCATTTTTCTAGCACCAAGAGGCTGCAGTAGTACCCTTACATGAATCCAAGGTGACTGGAACATCACTTCTATTTTGAAAACAAAATTCACTTCCAGACTCAAAAAGCAAAAAAATAGAAAAAGAATAATTTTTGTCAGAAAAGGGTGTTGACCACTTCTAGGAGTAGCAACACTCATTTTGGAGTGAACTACTTTCAAGTGTGTTTTTTGGGCCTTGGAGGTCCATAAAAACCAATAAGCAGGGCCCCTTACATGATCGCCACCCCAAAGTACAGCCTCAGAGCAGGGTTAGCTATGCAAAAGATACTATGGAATACAAAAGACAGCAGATAGTTGTTACTGCCTGTCTCACTTTGCTTCTTCAAAATCACAAGTTCTTCAAAAGGTACCTTTCTAAGCTAGCACCTGTTAAGATACACTTGAAAGCAGGCTTCCTCAACCAAGTGTCTTCCAAATGTACTGGATGACAACTCCCATAATCCTATTCAGCTGGCTATAGGATTATAGTAGTGGTTGTTCAACACATTTGGAAGCCACACAGTTGGGAAAGGCTGCCTTGCAAGCGTGCAGGCAATGCCTGGTGAGACTTCCAAGATGCTAAAGGAGCTGCTTATCTCCTAAGATGCAAGCCAAGAAGCCTTCACCTCTTCACAAGTGTTAAAATTCTCCCTCCTTTTCAATCTTTGAAAGAGCCTTCTTTTATCTTGCCAGTACCTTTTCTCCAGGGGAGAGATCCGCAATCTGCCTCACGATTATGTCGATCATTACCATCATGTCCGTGTGGTAGAAGATGTTAGCTGTGTCCTTGCTGGCAAAGATGTCTTGTAGGAATTTCAACACTGAGTGCGGTGGCTGGGGCTGGTGTTTGAAGATACACACTGGATCATCTGGTCAAAGGTCAGAGAGAGAGATGTTATGTTGTACGCTGCCACAGCTCACAGTGAATGCACCAGTTTACATGATATATCCATGGTAGCATGTGTTCACATTATCAGATGAGCAGTTATTTTAAGGGAGCGCACATGTACATTAATGAGGGATCCATGTAATTTTGAAGTGCTCAACACATGGTTTGTGATTCTGATTTAGGAAAGCTGATCGAAACAAGCAGCACTGGGCATACTGAAACACTGGCCCAAACACGCAGCACAAATGGCTACAAATAGACAGGTACAACTCCCAACACCTTTAAATGATTGAAAATTAATAGTTGCATAGAAAGGGCAAGTTCAGCTGGTGCATCTGTCTGTAACTGGAATAATATTGCTAAATCATTTTTTTATGTTTTTATCTACAGGTGTTTTTAGTTTGTATTTTTAAAACATCTTGCAAGCTCTCTTGAGTTCTGACTTTGAGAAAAGGACATAATAAATAAGGCAATACAATACAACTCCGGGAGAAGATGTACATGCCAAACGCCTCCTCCCTTAAACCTGTAAATATAGGGGACTAAAAATTCTATATCCTAATGCATGAAGATTAAATGTACAGCCAATATATATATATATATATATATATGCGCGCACGCGCGCAGAAGCAAACATGTGAGGTGTGGATAAATGAACACCCATCCGTTCATCCATACAAAGAATTGGATATTTACAAACATCAAAAAAAAACAAAAAACGGTAGAATTTTCAAGGACCTGTGATTAGCTCCAGCTCCTGCTTTGAATGCACATGCTGGTGGGATGTAGCCTACTGAAATGTGCGGAAGGGTTGAGTTCTTTGCCAGGCAAGTAGACTCATGACCATCTCTGGGCTGACAGTTACAACTTAACCCCCACCATAAGCTTCACACTGAATAAAGAAACTGGTGTGAGGTATACTCTGATGCATGGGCCATGTAGCTGTAACTCTATTACTTCTCCATGCAATGCCTGACCTTTCAATAGGTCACGTCATTGCTGTTTTCTCCATGTGGAAATGTAATTCATATATTCCATAAGAACTCTTTTCCGCAGATGAAGAGTAAGGCTCCAGGAGGAAGGCCTTTCGTTTGAAAAAGTCACCTGAAGAGAACTATTAACAGTAAATATTCCAGCAATTACAGAGTTAAAGGCTTTGGAAGGAGGCCAAGTTGAGTGGCACAAAATCTAAAGAACTGTGCTAAGTAGGCAATATTCTGACCTGGAAATACTGTGAGGCAGTAAGAAAGAACTCTGCGTTAAATGCAGGAAGAATGATTTAATAGCTAATCAAGTGACTAAAAGCAGAGAAGGAAAGAGACCTCACATGCATACACATATGCACACACAAATGTATGCACACATGTATAAAAAGGCATAAAGGAATTCAGAAGCAATTTTGACACTAACTGGTTTGTTCTTGCTAAAGCTTTCATTGACTTCACTCCATTTCATTTAACAAAGTGGAATGAAGTCCATGAAAGCGTATGCTACAATAAATTAGTCAGTCTCAAAAATCCTACTGGATTCATTTGTGCTTTTTTATGATCAAACAGACCAATATGCCAATTCTTGAACATCATATGTACACATGTATGTAAGCTAGTTTGGGCAACTTCTTTGGGTTGAGGACCATATCAGATGTCTCAGAAGCTCTTGGAGGGCTGTCACAGCAAAATTGTCATCAAAATGTAGGGCTTCATAGTGGACAACCACACAGGCTCTAAGACCACAAAGCAGGGCATCTCACAAGTTTCCATCTTTCCTTTCCTTTCCTTTCCTTTTTTTTTTGAGTTATGCTACTTGGTGGATAGGGATTTAGCAACACAGCTTGCGGTAGCCAATTTGGTGGTGACAGTGGCCTCTGCAGAAAGAGGTTTTAAAGGCTACCTGCGGCCTACTAGCTGGCTACTCACCAGTCCCAATGCATATATATACTACACACGTGAGGATATGGGCCCTTGTGCTCCTAACGGTATCAGCCAGGAGAATGTTTCACTGGGAAATTAGAATACTCTGCATTGGGTTTCCTGGGAAAAGAGCTCTTTGCTTGCATAACAAAGTGGTTTACATCTGGCTGTACAAATAAGGCAGATATAGTGTAATACGCAGTGCTGGGAAAAGTAAACCTCAGCTGGACTAACTGCTGGAGGGAAAACAACAATCTCCTCAACCAGCTAGGTTCCAGAGGTCCCTAGTATGCAATATGAACAATTGGAGAATGAAAGCAAGTGCTGATAAACAAAATCCCATCTTCATTCTAGAAGTCAGTACTTTACTGCAGGCTGGACACAGAGAGGATCAATATTTAGATTTAATGTCATTATCAGAATCTCTCTGTTGAATTCTAAGTTCCACATATGGATGAAAGGAGAGGAAACCAAATTACAGAATGAAGTAGTCCACCGGTTATTCAGCTGAGTTTGCTACAATGCATGTAAAAGAAAGAAGTGGGCTTTCAACAACAACAACAACAACAACAACAACAACAACAACAACAACAACAACAAGAGGCTGAAGGGAATTTAACATCAGTTACCAAGACCTAATTGTATAGAATTCTAAATGTCTTGGAAATAGTTACACAGAGCTAAATATTTAGGATACTTTTATTCTGCTTTGCAACTACATTCCCTTCCAACTTTGTCTCTTAGCCATACTCCAAACGCTGCTCTATGTAATGTCCTCTGTATGTAATGTCCAAATGCTGCTCTATGTAATGTCCTCTTGGATGCAGTTCCCAGATCAATCTGGTTACCTGCCCTTATGCCAGTGTACCATTAACTGAACAATTATCTGTATTTGAGCAGATCACTCTCCATAGCACAAACTCTGAAATGACTACACTGACCCAGAAATTTTAAAACGACAGAAAATTTCACTGGGGCTTGTAGCCTATTTGCTGATCATTGCCTCTCTGCAGCATTATCAGGAATCTCTTCTTAGATCTGCTCTGCCATTAGTTCTGCCATACTGTGGAAAAGTAATGAAACTGCTGACACACACTCACCTCCACGGTTCAGGAGAAGCAGCAGCTTTTCTGTGAAGGTTTTGACATTGGGGTGCTTGCTCAGAGTAACCATGATCACATTATGCTCAGGAACTAAGAAATAAAATAAGCTTTATTAGAAATTGAGATATCCCATAGATGGATTTGTTACTTCAAAAGCAATGAAAAAGTGAGAATAGAGGGTGGGAGGGCTACAGGTTTAGCAAAGAATGCTCGTTAAACTTCGATACGGAATCCGCTTTCACCACAGAGTTTGAGCAGTCTTAATTCTTCATCCCCAACGGGTTGGCCACACTCAACCATACAAGACTGTTTGACATGTAAAAATATTCATGCTTTCTCCTTTTCATAATGAATCTAGAGCATATGCATCTTCTTACTTTGTAGAGCTGTAAAAATCATCAGCACTCCTTTTTTTTTGTAGTGTACTTTGCTTATTTTGATGCCTGCACCACCTGTCTTTGCTATTCAACACAATCAAATATTGGAAACAGGTAAGCCTGTACTCAAACCCAATCAAGAATCAGAGAATAAAGCACAGAGGTTTAAACAAAATGTGTATGACATTTCGAGTCTATGACCCTTTTCACACCTTATATTTTCACGGGGCTAGGGTGTGGGGCTCGTGAGAGCAGCCTCCAGAGAGAGGCTCTCGCATCCGGGGTCCTTCGGTTCTGCACGAGCTTCCTGCTTGCGCAAGAGCCCCGCCTCTTCCTTTCACAGTCTGGGACCTTCCCAGGCTGCACTGGACAGGAAGCGCAACCGGCTCGGCTCCCAAGGCTCCACACACAAGGTAAGTGCGCACAGGGCCCCAGAGCGATGCGTGACCACACACCATTTTTGGCTTCAAGCTGAAAATGAAAAAATGTGTGAGCGGTCCCTGCCAGGCCCTGGACTGTCGTACAGATGTGCGTGCGTCATGTGGACCGCTCCTCACATTTGCGCGATGCTCGAGGGGCCCTTTCGCATAGAAAATGCCATGTGAAAAGGGCCTATGTGTCATTACTGGGTCAGATGCTGTTACAGAACAGAGGCTTGCAGCTTGCTCCTGCAATATTCACTAGCTTACACTCCTAAACTTCACCTGAAGACATGATTGGGACAAGTGACTTAAATCTTCTCTGCTCTCTATTAACGGTCAGTTGCTTTCATACAACCCCGTTATAGTGGTATGATTCCACTTCAATTGCAATGGTTCTACCCTACAGCAGTTAGTAATAGCAGTTACATTTCTATACTACTTATCAGTGCAAAGCACTCCCTAAGTAGTTTACAATGTATTTTAGGTAATTGCCCCCAACAAGTTGGGTACTCATTTTAACGACCTGCGGAAGGATGGAAGGCTGAGTCAACCTGGAGCCCTGCAGGATCGAACTCACAACGTTGTGGCGGCAGTCTCACCATTTAACCACTGCGCTACTAGGGCTCTATAGAATCCAAGGCTTTGCTGCTACTGTGGTGTACTTGGATCCTCATGAGCCAGCACGGAATAGTGGTTTGATCACTGGACTACAACCCTGGAGACCAGGGTTCGATTTTCCACCCGTCACGGAAACCCACTGAGTGACCTTGGGTGTGTCACGCACACTCAGCCCGAGGAACCCCCATGATAGGTTCACATTAGTGTTGTCATATGTTGGAAAAACCCTGAAGTTATACATACCAACAACTTAGAATTTACAGCCAGAGAGCTCTAGTGCCTCACCAAACTAGCAGTCCCAGGATCCCACAGAATGCAGGTATGGTATCAAATTGATGTAACATTGCAGTATGAAATATTTCCTTAGCTAAAGAGCTATGATTATTCAGATGACAACACAGAAAATTGAGCTCACCTACATGACTCTACAGTAGGGAGTGAGAAGAAACCAGAGAGAATGGGAGGAGTGCGTGTGAGGTGGTCCCCTGGTGTTCCTATTCATTTTGCAATCAGTGTCACTGTGTCACACAGCACCGGCATGACTCTCATAGAAGGGACACAAAGATGCATCAACAGACAAGAGCAAGAAACTGTGCGAAAAGCTCCCTCTTTCTTCCTGTGAAATACTGCTATTGGAATCTGGGTTCCTTGTTCTGCTCTCCACTCTGTACAACTTGCTAGAAGGCAGCAAATGAATAATGCACACGATAATCAAAAAGGCCATATGCCATTGCCTTTGCCTGGTGAGGGCTACAATCGCTGTCAGGGACATATGATTTTGTCCCAGCTTTTTCCCTGTTTCATCGATTGCAACTTCCTCATTACTATTTATGAGTAGAGAGGAAGATTTTTACGAATAATACAACAGTTTTTTAAATGCTGGAGTTTTGGTCCCCATGAGGTTGTGAAGTTGCTTTTAAATTATTTTGACCCTACTTTTGCTTTAAACTGTACGCTGATTTGGAAGCCCTAGGACTGAATATATCTATGTGCAATAAATAAATGAATGAATAAATGATAAGATGCTGGGTGGCTGTTGGTAATGTGTGAAATGAGTGGCTGTCCAGTAGCCCCTCTCTCATGTCCTCCATTGGATTTAGTGGCACAGTGGCTTCTGCCTCAGCTGCCAGGAACCTTGGGGTCCTGCTGGATGATTGCCTATCTCTGCACCCCTTTACTGGAGCAACAGCAAAGGCATGTAATTTCTGTCGTTTGAACATCTGCAGGATCTGGAGGTTCCTGATTGTTGAGACTGCCCATCTGCTTGCCCAGGCCTCTGTTATCTCATGCCTGGATTATTGTAACAGCTTACTGGCAAATTTGATTCCTCTTCCCTTCTTTCTCTGATTTTAATTCAGAACAATGTCATCCAGGTTGTTTTAGATCTTCCTAAATAGTCACCTGTTTATTCTCCCTTTCACTGGCTACCAGCTTAGGCCAGAGCCAGTTTCAGACTTTTGGTTTTTGTATTTAAGGTCTTGCATTTTAACTTCCCTCAGTACCTTGCAGCTCATGGTGGTATGCTCCATCCAGGAATTTAAGACCCTCTACAGGCAAATGATTACCATTTGTTTCACCAACACACACTGTTCTGTCAAGGCTGTGAGCCTTTCAAGATCTCGCTCTGCATTTATGGAATGCCCTTTCTTTTGGACCTCTGGCTGGAGAAGGATCTCATCCATTTTTTAAAAGGGCTGAAGACCTTTCTCATGGATTCACCATCTTAAGCCACTGAGTCATGTTTAAGGTGCTCAGATGGCTAGAGACTGGTGGAGTGTGGGGGATTTCATTCCATGTGTTGCTATAGTGTTATGCTTACTGTTTTTGTCCCTGGCTATCTATGTTGGTGTTCTGCCCTTTGGCGAAAAAGACATTAGGAACAACATTGTTGTTGTTATTATTATTATTGATATATTTCTGAAGAAGAAGGCAAATGATTCTGGGAGTTGGACTGGATGGCTCTTGTGATCTCTTCCAACCCTATGATCCTAGGAGCCCTTTCATGCTACACAATTTTTTCATTATGATTCCACTTTAACTGCCACGACAACATCCTATGGAATCCTGGGATTTGCTGTTTAGGAGGGGACATACAGAATTCTCAGGCAGAGAATTCTTTGGCCACAGTACATGACAAACCCCAGAATTCCACAGGATGTTATGACAGCATTTGAAGTAGAATCATAATGCTATAATTGTTTAGCATGAAACGGCCATGGTTAACATGGCTCTGAATTTGCAAGTGGCCTGAATACTTCAGAAGACAGTTGAAACAAATTTTAAACACTGTGGTCAAAAATCGGCTCGTCTCAGCATCTACTGCTACGTATATGTATTGGTAGGTGCGCTGAGGAAAATTGGTATGAATGAGATAACAGAGGGGGGGAAATGGCAGCGTTTTTACAGACAACACAGTGGGCCAGGGCTGGGAAACTTGGGTGAGACTATGGGACAATTTTACATTCCTGGGATCCTTCAGGGGCAGGCCTAACCACCATTCTCAAAGAAGCAGGAAGTCAGTTTGTTGTTTAAAAACATTATTTTTCACTTTTAAAAGGCCAAGGGAGGGGGAATTTTGTTTCACTGTAAGGGAGGGTCATCAAAAATGGGTGAGGGTTGCTCTCAGGCCACCTCTGAAGGAGCTGCTCTCCATGTTGGGAAATTTGTGAAGCTTTCAGAAGGGCTCAGGTTGAAGCCAACGGACACATGTTAAGCCATCTGTTAAGAAGTAGGCTGATTTGTGGCCTAAACACATAGATTATGACTGTGTCTGAAAGACGTAGATTTTTTTTTAAAAGGAAAAAAATGCAGGCCAATAAGGACACAGCATTACTATATGAGTTGTTGACTAAGAGAAGTTCCAGCATCCTACTGTATTCCAGCTAGGCAGAAGAATTCCCAGAACTACGCTGCCTATCAAGTGCAACTGTGTAATTACTGCAGCTAACCAGTACAGGGAATAAGAAGGGGAGGGGAGGGGGAATGAATGAAAGAACAGAGAAAATGAACTTATTCAGTCTCTGTGTGATTAATTTTGTGTGGGTGTTTTAAAGAAAATCACAGCCCAAATATTAACGGTTGTTCTTCCTTAACTGTCTGGCAAGTGACTGGATGTATTTATTGCTGCTTTATCCATACCTGAGGGCATATACATACATACACACGCCTACCTCCCCTCATGAAACAGGGGAAGGGAACAGCATCATACATAGAAGTAGCAGCCAATTAAGACAAGTCATGTAAGGCACCATAGCCCAAGAACTTGTCAAGCATTCAAGATTAACAAGAGGCATGCTGATACCATGGTGTGTTTTGACCTGCTTATGACTCCCTACTAGAAAAAGGAAAAATATTTGCAACCAGCTACCACCAGCAAGAATAGATTAAGCTGCTCAACCCAAAGGCTCAGCTCATCAGGAATGAGCAAGGATCAAAAATTCCAGGAGAAACTGCTCCCCAGCAGAATACTTTTATAAAACACGTCCTCCAATGATTTCATGGTTAATGAGATTCCCTAACCACTAACAATGGATGAACAGAATTTCTGCCAATCACTGAAGAAGGAAGATGTCTGGTTAACTGCAGAATGATACCGGTAAGAGCCAGTGAAATGCTTGCTTCCTCAAAGTGGAGGCTTCTTGAAAATTTTAATCCAAGCAACACAGAAACTTTTACACATCAACAGTATTCAGACATGTGACACAAAGATTGAAGTGTTTCTGTTACCAAGTATTAGGTGGAATCAGTGTTCTCCCACTATTTCAACTCAAGAGATTTTAAAATGAAGGATTGAAACAATTATGAATCTGCAAGTTCTCGCATGAGCTCTTAAGCCCTTGGAGAAAGTCAACACAAACTGAAGAGCACCAGGTTTGGGATGAATCAGCTCTGGGGTATGAGGGTGGAAAGACTTCTGCTTGCCCAAATGGGATAAGAAATAAGCAACAAGCATGACAGCCAGTCAAAAAGGCAACAAGTGGTGACAGGCATGCATAAAATTCTGTATGGTGCGTATAATACTCTAAATGCTAGAAAGCAATGAAACCGAACAGCAAAAGATTTATGACAAACTAAAAGAAGCACTTTTTCATAAAAACACACTGTTAATATAGATACTTATCACACTATACTGTTACAGTGTTGTTATTCCACTTTAACTGCCATGGCAACATCCTATGGAATCCTGGGGTTTGCAGTTTAGGGAGGGAAATTTAGAGTTCTCAGCCAGAGAGCTCTTTGGCCTCAGTAAATTGCAAACCCCAGAATTCCACAGCATGTTGAAAGTGGAATAATACCACTATAATACTGCAGTGTGGAAATGGCCTAGGACATTGTTGTCCTCATGTCCTGCTTGCAAGTTCCCTACTGGCCTCTAGCTGGCCAGTGTGGGAAAGACTGTGGACTAAATGCAGCCTTGTTCTAATATAAAAAAGCTCTTCTTAAAATATGCTTGGGAAACATTCTTAAGTATCCTTTCATACATTTCTGACAGATTTAATTACAAAATGAGGGGAAACACACACGTTTTCTCTTCTCAAATGTCATTTCCTGCAACTGAGGAGTCAGAGGCCATGAGACCACATGAAGTTCCAAGGGAAACACACTTCCAGCAAGGTGCCAGAACATGCCCTGGCCTGGAGGAATCAGAGGCATAAACATTTTGATTTCTTAGGAACTCTTTAATAAGGACCAGCATCATATTTTCAGAACAGGAAACTTACTCCATAGAATCTTCCCCAATCAAACAGCAGAATACAACAAAGTGCTCTCTCCCAATGCTCAAGGCAAAAAGAGTTTTTACTGCTTTTACTGCTAGTGGCTTAAGGAGTTCCACACTTCACTGAGAGACTGATCATCATCTTTTGAGTCTGGAAAATGGCACCACTGACCTGGAATGTGAAGATTAAATGCCAGAAGTACATTAATGAACAGGTCAGGCAGCTGGTCTGTAGTATCTGATGGCAATCCATCTTCAATTACATCCAACAGGAACTGGACAAACTGAGAGTTCAGATGCTCTGTAAAAAAAAACTTTGGAAATGTAATATTTTGTTGCAACATTAGGGACAGCACTGTATGGGACCAGACCCAGGTTGTAGGGAAGCCGTGTCTGCAGATGTATCAAACCCCACTGGAGGTCTCTCATGGGATTCTGAGGGTGTGGGCAACGTGGTCACATCCAGTTTGGGAATGGGTGATCTAGCCTTGCTCCTAGTTGGCAAGGAATCCACACAGTGGCTTTTGCCTATGTGGAATACTATTTCTGCCACTCCAAGTGGCTTGTGGCAGCAGGCTGACTATGCATGACCATTGGTGAACAGGTGGGTGGCCCAAAATTGGGATCCGGACCCATGCATGGCCAAGGCATCACAAATGTAACCAATAGGATTGTGGTCTTTTGCATCCAACATTACGGTGTCTGCGTGGGTTACTGCAAAGCGGGGCCCCTCTTAACATAGCTATCGAACCTGCAATCTCATTAGAGTTGGGCCTGATTAGTATTTGCAGGAGAGACCACCAAGGAACACTTTCATTTTGCTCCTCTCCTGGCATAAGACCTAAGGCAGCCACAGAAACTATTAAGTTCCAGATAGGAAATCAGTCTCTGAAGGCTAAAATATAATCTATTTACTACAACTAGATCTATATCAGGCATGTATTAAATGGGTCCCATTACAATATATGAATAGCTGCAAGATCCTAGCTGAACTCTCTGCGTTGGCAAACAGAGTCAAAAAGGAAATGCATGATATATGGATTTCCCTTTATAGGTGTGTCCGGTGCTGACAGTGCAATTCTTCCAGCACCAGGTCAAAACTACTATTTACCTATTTTAAGATAAGTTGTTTGCCTTGTTTGCCTTAAGAGTAAAAGCTGCTCATCCATTGTTCTGACAGCAATAGTTTATCATTTTTACTGTATTCTGCTTTTGTATAGTCATATCTGTTACAAAAATATATCCCGGTATCCATAGGGATGAATGGAATTTTATAAATTGTTTTCAACAAGTTCTGTTCATCCCCACCCCTTATAAACTATCTGGGGAATATTAGTTTCGTGCCTTTCTCCACTGAAAAGCTGCTTTCCTAAGTTCTATTTGCCTTCAAGCAAACCACAGTAATTTAGGCTAGACAAAAAGTGCTGGAAGGGGATGGGGAAGGTGATATATAATCTCTGCCCCTGTCAGTACCACATTGCCATTATTGCTTTCAACTTTGTGGGGAAAAAATCCACAAGTCTTCTGCTATGCAAGTCTTGCACCACTGCATTTAGCTTCCCTCCAAAGAACAGTGGGAAACAAAACATTTTGCACTACAACTTCCACAGCTCCTTACTATTGGGCTTTCTGGTTAGTGCCTCTGGGAGCTGAAATCCACACATGCTGAAGAACCAGAAGTCTCCCACTTCTGTCATAGAGATCACAGATTTTTCTCTTGAATGTTACCCTCTGCTTTCTAACAGCCTTGTTTTCTACCTTGTCCAAAGGGCAGTTTGTGCTCTTTGATTATTTACACAACACAGTGAAGGAGCAGCTGTTTTTCATACAAATGCATATCTGAGAATTTGTTCACGAATCAAGAGTTTCTGAATCCTTATTAATGGAACCAGATTATGTCAGCAGAACCTCTGACTTGGAAATTCTTTGCTACAGACTTTCAAAGTAGCTTTATACAAGGAATTCAGTGGAGTCCTCCCCATTTTAGTTTGGATTCTGGTAGGCCATGGAGGTAGCTGAAAGATCTAGGGACAATTTCCCAGTTAGTCGCAGAGATCTGGCAATATTCCAGCAGACGGCCCTTGTTTGAAGGGCGCTGAATTGAACAGTCTGCTCAGAAGAGAAGAACAGGCCAGATTTCACTTGCCTGGACTCCATCCAATTCTACTCATTTCCCGTAAGTGTTTTGGTTAGCCATTTCCCAGACTGTGGAGACCAGCCTCTGATCAAGCTGTCTCTCTCTAATTATAGCTGAATAGATGTTTCCCCATCCCCATAATTTCCTTCTCAATGGCAGCCTGCTATCTACTTTTCTTCCCTCGGACAGAACTTATGGATGAGAAGGGGCATTCATTATTATGTTCTCCCAGATGGAAAAACAGGTTTTCTGACAGAGAGGAAACCTTGCTGGGAACAATAACAGATAATCAAGGATCTTGCATAATTTTCTGTCTGTATTCAGGCAGAATGTGGAAGAATTATTTTATGTAGAAAAACTTGTGAATTTTTTGGTAAAAAACAAAAACAAAACACCTTTTTGTGCACATCCTCTTCCTTTCTCTGTGTAGGAAACTTTGTGTGTTGCAAAAAACCACGGCCAAGCTCCTGCATCATCGGGGTAGTTTCACTGAAGGAACTCTGACACTGCACCTATTTCTGCCAAACCCATTCCCTTTCTAAAGCCATGTATCACACCAGCTGAAGGGATTCCAACGTGCTACAGATCAGGGAGCTTGATTTCTGCAGTGTTCTCCTAGTCATGAGACACACTGAGACAGGCAGCTAAAAAGACTCCGAAGGGTCCTGCCACAACTGCTTGTTTCTACATGGCCCATGAGAGGGAGAGAACTGCAGTCATCATTTCCCAGTGCCTCAGAAGCCCTTCGGCTAGGGCACTGCCTGGCTTAGGAGGTAGGTTTTTGGGGTCATGTCCAGTCATTAAACACTGTAAAACTTAATTCCAAAAGTTACAAGACTTTATGTCCCTCTCACGATTTTATAACAGCTGAACAGGAAAGCAGCTGATGTGGGGTTTTTCATGCAGAATAACTCCTCTAGAAGACTTTGGAACATTCAAATACTGAGATAATACTGCAGAGGAATATTTGTTTTCTCCCTCAGTGGGGAGAAAACTACTGCAGTTATTCATTCCTACAAGCTAGGATGAAACAGTTGAGAATTTACAATACTATTCTTACCATAGTGATGATAGGGCAGTGGTTCTCCCATACAAAATATCATAGCCAGAACCAAAGCAGAGTAGCACATCTTCTGATGGTCTGAAAAGTGAAACCCACTGATATAGTTACAATATTTTCATGGTACAGGCTCACCAACTAAGGAAAGCAGTTATCTTTTGTTCAGAGTATCGCCTTTTTTTTTTAAGGTCAAATTTCTAGCACACAGAAAGAGTCCACCAAGGAAGCCAAGGCTGAAAAGCAGCTTATATTACCAATAAAACAAATCTGAATATAAATGGTAGGTATAGCATGCATAGAATCACAGAGTTGGAAGAGTCCACAAGGGCCATCGAGTCCAGCCCTGTGCCATGCAGGAATGCAGAATCAAAGCACTCCCAACAGAAGGCTGCCCAGTCTGTGTTTAAAAGCCTCCAAAGGAGGAGACTCTACTACATGCCAAGGCAATATATTCCACTGTTGAACTGTTCTTACCAAATTTCCACGTCATACAACTTTTTACTTGCTGCATGTGTCAAACTTGAGGAGGTTTATGTATGAAGTTGGCTGGTTGAACATGTAAACAGGCATATTGAAATCTATGGCAAAATGGCAGCTAGACTATACTGTGCCACACATCAATGCCCTAACCAGTTTGCAGGCTGGTATTTCAAGAGCTACTCTCCTCCCCATTGTGTTCCCTCCTGGGCATTTTGTTCAGTATCCAAGATCCTGTTTAAAGTCCACTTTATTGACTTAGTTGGTAGCAGGCAGAGTTTAGCTACAGGGCCTTTTTGTTATGATGCTCATACTTTGGAATGCTCCCTCAACCTAAAAACAAAACAAAAACAAAACAAAAAGCTCACCTCAGATGGCTATTTATTCTCTACTGCTGATGTTAATGGGCAATAATTTCTTCCCTAGATTTTGTCACTGCTCACAGTATTATTCTATTTTATTCGTATGTGTTTGTACTTGCTTTTAACTGCTTTCAGTTTCTTCTTGGTAGAAAAATGAGACTTTTTTTTTCAAATAAAGCTAGATTCTCATAACTTTCCTGTCTTTAAGTTCTCACACACACCACACATACACACAAAAAAAATTATTATAGCACTGCATTTCTTGTAAAACTCATTTTGTCTCCATAGTTCAGCATGGGTAAGTTTGGTTACAAGTCAGCTGAGAATTAAAAACATTCCAGGTGTGCATTTTCGCTTCCTTTCCAGTGCACATTTGTAACTCATGCATCAATCTGTCCCATAGCCTGCTAGTACAGCACAATTTTCACTGGCAGGGTCTATACATGAATGCTCCACAGAATCACAGACACTGCTTTCCCTGAATCTTAATTAGTTGGCATGTTCCAAGAGGGATTTGCATAAGAAGCACCACATGAGAAGGCATATGGCCACAAGAAACCATGCTTTGTACTGTTTATAAGAGATCATTAAGCACAGAAAGATTTACAGAGCTGAAGTATTATACATATACAGCAATGAATCACCAAATAAAAGTTGGGTCAGTTCTGTGTTGGCTGTCATTGAGCTTACATGTTTTACAAAATGACTGTCAGGGAAGTACTAGGTTTGGTTTTCCTTTCCTTTCCTTGTAGGGCCATGATTCTCATCTGGCAGAAACAGCTCTGTATCTGTCACCGGCTGTCACTGCCATACAGGCAAAATGAATATTACAGCTTCTTGCAAGGTTGGACTGAGGTTTCCATGAAACTCAAAAATGAGAAGAGAGCTCTAATGAGTTGTGTTTTCTCTGGCTCCCTCCACTTGTTAGCTGGGCTGCCTAAGATGCCACTTTTCAAATGGCAGATAACCCTCCAAGTGGAAAACAGCCGGCAACATTTCTGTCAAAGTTATGTGGCTGATGGACACTCTTCCACTAAGAGGAGAAAATGCAGAAGACTTGGAGGCAACTATCCATTTGTAGATAAGAGGAACACAACTGCCGGCTTGGAAGAAGCAACTTGACAGGTTCTTTAGCCTGTGCAGTTTAAGCTGAGCAGTAACAGACCCATGCTTCTGGGACCAAGCAATTTGGCTGGGAAGAATGGAGCCTGTTGTTTTCTGTGTTATGCAACTCAGGTGCAACATGTTCTAATCAAACGGCTTGGAGGCTCCCAAGCTGCTACGGTACTATCCAGTAATTGTTACTTGCTGAGGAGGGAAACTAAGAAAATGGGCAACAATAGAGCGTTACGAAATATGTTTAGAACGCTAAAATTTTAAAAGCTATATAGCCTGTGTATGCCACAGAAATTATTCTTTGAGAGTTAAATATATTAATGACTCTCTGTAGTCTATACAGGACAAGTTAAATGTTGTGGGTACACATGAGCATCTTAAACATCATAAGCTGGCTGATCTCTGTTGTTGTGCATCTTCAAGTGTTTTCCAACTTGTGGCAATCCTAAACTGAACCTATCACAGGGTTTTCTTGAAAAGATTTGTTAACATGGGGCTTGTCTTTGCCTGCCTCTGAGGATGAGACTGTGTGACTTGCCCAAAGTCACCCAGTGAGTTTCTATGGCTGAGCAAGGATTTAAACCCAGGTCTCAAGAGTCATAGTTCAGTGCTCAAACCACTACACTACACTGGCTCTGAGTGTGTTAACAGCAAGCCATGAAACGTGTTGCATATGACTATTTTCTCTTAGGGTCTGGTGACACAGCGTGTTCTTAGCAAACATCTCTAGGGTATCTGAGACTACCTTTGTTTCATGGGCATATTAAGATGAAAGGGAGGCAGCTACTGATGGTTCTAGGAAGAATGAAAAAACAGAAATCATTCAACTTCATTTTGAAGATTCAGTACTGTAATTGACTAGGGGAATTCTGCTGACACCTGATAATACACACATATCTGGGCCTGTTTATTAAGGCCAGACGTGTCTTAAAACTGCATCTCCCACAGTCCTGAGTTAACTTCAATATTTGCTGAATTTTACCACAAAGCCAATCCTCTGGAACATAAATGCAGCAAAAGAAGATTAGGGGTTTGGAAGCATAGGAAGAGTGCTGCTCAAGAGAGCAAAACTGACAGCAGAGTTATGTGTATATTCAATATCAACTTGGGACTGTTGATTACAGAATGGATTATAGCAGAATTGTTCTAGTTAATTCTGTCTTGCTCTGTCGTATAATAAGCTTCCTTGAAAAATACCATGCTGAAAAAAAGATTTGTGGGCTACAAGCATAATAGGAAAGCAACTGTCTTGGAGCAAACACATCTAGCAAAAAAAGCTGGACAGCAGCCAAGGTGCCTATACTGATACAAGAGGAAAGCATTATTTCATCAAAAGCATCCAGAATTCAGGCAGAGAATTTTAGCCTCCAGTCTTCCTCTTTAACATCAAGGCAAGACCCCATGGAACTCATGCTCCTGGCTTGACAACAATCCCCAGTCGCCTGAGAGTTGGCATGGATTCCTCTGGCCCTTGTCATCCACAAAAAGGATTAGATACTCTGCAGTCTATCAGAAGATGGATCAGCCTCAATGCCCAAATTCCTAGCACCAAAATAAGCTCCTATCACTTCAGCACTCAAGGTCATTTGTCATGAGACAGTCTGTGTACAATGCGGTGACAACAACAGGGGAAAAAAATTAATCCAAGCACTATGCTACAAAATGACCCTTAGAAAAATACAAAAAGATGGAAATGAAAAGTGCTGGCAAATTCTTTGCTACCCTTTGCCACTTATTCATTGCCTCAGTGACCGCAAGTTTCATTTCCCTGTGAGTTATTATTCCGTATGAATGGTTGACTGACACAAACAGAAGGACTTTGTACATCAGGTATTTTTGAGGCCTCAAGAAATCCTGTGACCGTCAAAGTCTGTCACTGTTAAGTTCTGAATAGTACGCATGGGAGATTAATCATTCTCACAACAGCAATTAAAAAAACACAGAGGAGCTCAAACTGAAAATAAATATGACATGGGGCAACAGGGCAAAGAACCTTTTTCAGAAGCAGATCCATTTGATATAATAAAGTGGGCTATGTTCACAGTTTAACCTTAGGTCCTGCACTTTTAACAGTTTCACCTACTACATTTGAATTGCCGTGAACTGAAAAACAGGGTAGTGAAGCTTTAAAATAATGATAATAATGATATGTAATTATTACACAATAGTTGTTAGATAACATCTAGAAAGCAACTACTAGTCACAAAAACAGGCATTGCCTCTAAAGGATGGAACATTATTAGCTGGGAGAACACTAAGCCCAACACGACAACCAGGAGAACTTGATTTGCACATCTGATGCAAACTACACTGGACTGTGCAGTTCTCATGAGAGTGCCCTCCATAAGGAAGGAATTAGGGGAAACAAAGAACTCAGACCATTAACTGGGTGCCCAACTTATAATTTAGACAATTAAAAAAAAGACCTCCAAAAAAACACTGAATATCCAATCAACATCCTTGCAAAAGGCACTGATTTGAACAGAAGAACATCTGCTTGGAAACTATCTTATAAATTAGTAAGGGATGCAAGTGGAAGTTTATTTTTAGACAGCAGCAAGCCAGTAGGAATCTTGAAATACAGGCAAGCCTTCTGCTAAAGTGAAGAGCCAAAGCTCCATCTTCATGTATTGCCATCTTAACCAGCAGGGGGAAAAAATACCCTACAGAGACTTTTGCACGCCAAGATAAAAAGCACAAACACTTCAGACACTACAGACAATCAATAAACTGCTGTGATAAAGAGAAAGCTCATATGGTCATAAGCATAACAAATCTCAAAGTGCATGCATAAAAGATTGTATTTGCATTGCAAGCGGTACGGGGAAAGACTAGATCACACAGCACCAGCCACACAATTGTGTAAGAAGCCCAGTGCCATCTTCCACATCACCTGGTCATCAGCACTAGCTGCTCCACCACACACTCCATTCCTTTCATTTGTGTTAAGTGTGACTGCTGACTTAATTTCTTTTACTTTCAGGGAAGAACCACCTTGTTATTTTGCATACAGACAGCCACTGCTCAACAGCATCTTCCTGAGCCCAGGAGGGGAGCAAGTGTGAAAAATTCTTGTTCTGTAGCCCAATTTCAACCTTACTTGGTTTTAATTAATCTTCCTGCTCTCTCTCTTGCTCCCTCCCTCTCCCTGTCATATCTTGCTGCTCAGAGAAAAGCTAACTCACTGCTAAATCAAACCCAATCCTGGCACTTATAAACAAGCCCAAATCAATGGATCTTCTTGGAAGACTTGCATGTGAAATTACGTTGCCTGCAATAGGGACGAGCAACTGCAACAAGTCCTGGGGCTAATTTTCCACCCCGAAGGCTACCCAGATCGCCAAAAATGCAGAAACAAAAGACAGACAGAAATCAACTTCTTTTGAAAAGCAATTTTTTTTCACAGTAGACAGTATGTGTGGGGGGGGGCTGCAACCTATTTAAAAAACAAATAGTCACTTACTGGAACTTCTGGGAAACGCACGTCACCTTTTCCGGACAGAAAAAGAGCAGCCTTGGAAAGCTAGAGGTGTAGTGGGCCGCAAAAGCATCAGCAAGCAGTTGATCTGGATTACTGAACAGAGTTTTGAAATGGGTGGTATGGCCATGCACTCCCTTCTGTTCCATGGCAGTCCCTCCAACTCCCCATCATTAAGGACTGAACTCACGCAACTGACAAGATATTTCAAGTGCTTGCCCAAAAGTTCACACTGGCATCACAGAGCTTGTGCAGCCTTGAACAGGATATCACTCTTGTGCAACCTCCAAGAAAGTATGACTGTTTGTGTGAAGGCATTTACAAAAGCACAAAGTCACAAAAAGATCCTGGCCTACATATTAATTAATGTCAACTCACTCATTGTGCATTTACAGTTATGGCAGATTTTATTCCACTTGCCATGATCACATGCAAAAGCAGGTAGTACACAGTATTCTTGTGTCTTAGTTTAATGACGGTTTTAAGTGATTTCCTTTAATATCTGTAACAGTTTGCTACAGTATTTCCAAAAAGCATGAAAATGCAAGACAGCACTAAACGAAGACAATCATGCTACCAAGTCCTTTTAAAGAAGTCTTAAAATTTCTTTGTGGGAACAAGTCTCTTCACATGTGAAGCAGGATAACTTAAAGATACAGATTACTGCTATACTCCCATTGCTCAAGGGCCTTTCCCTCATGTGGAGTAGACAAATTGTGTAACGAAGATAATATCCTGTATTAAGTCCTGGGCCTTTGTGGTTTTTGGCTTGAATTAAAAGCATGCAGGTTCTGCTTTTTACTGAAAAACAAACAGCCCAGAAAAACAGGCTACACCTCTATGGCTAGAATCCAATGGTGTCATTCTGCTGATGGAACGCAAATCTATCTGGCGATCTAGGAGTGATTTATTTATTCTTCCTTTTTCACTATGATTAAACTTTTATTAACATTTTTATACGCATTTATTTGAGTAATTAACAGATATACATAAAGATATTACAGAAATTCATACAAAATCATTAATACCTCACATATGATTACCAAATTAATTCTCTCTCTCTCTCTCTCTATTATTTACATGTAACATATTTATTATGTTCCTACTACTGTAACTCTTCCCTCCCCCCTCCCCTACCTCCTGGGAACAAAGTTAATTCTTATTTAAAAACCCTTTCCTTTGATGTGGAGAACTGTATTAATTGTATCTTTTATAATTTTGTACCCCTCCTCTTCTTTAATTGTTTCTATTAATTTATTCCACTTCCTCAGCCAATTACCTCCATTTGATTTACCTTTCTGACCTAGAGGTGAAATGACACCCCCATCCCCATCCCCATCCCCATCCCCATCCCCATCCCCATCCCCATCCCCATCCCCATCCCCATCCCCATCCCCATCCCCATCCCCATCCCCATCCCCACCCCCACCCCCACCTGCTACTTAGTATCTACTCCAAAGGCTGGGAAACCCACTGAAGCAGACTTTTCGGTGACAGAGGGATGCAGGAAAAAGAAGATAAAAGGACAAAGACATGTTGCACTAGTAAAAGTATGGATTCTGGACCATCTCTTCAACAGTGGGGCATGGATTCCATTTTAACAGGTCTGGAATACAGACTCTAGCATGCTTGTATTAAATCTACGTTTTATTTTTCAAGGAATTTGTTTAAATAAAATAAAATTAACTATTTTAAAAAATCCAAATTTTGATTTATTTTAATTTTTTTCTTTTTCTCCATGTAGTAAATGGCAATAATGGGTGATGTGAGTTTAAAAAATAAACAGTGTTTCCTAGCCATTGTATTTCTTCCTTAATTGCTAAAATATTGCATGTTCAACATCAGACACAAGTGCTGAAGATACAGCTGCTAAAAAGACACCATGGACCCCTTTCTCCAAGATAGGGATGCTTTGCCCATCAAACCGATAGAACCAACAGAAAGCTATGAGACTCAAATCAGCACTTAGCAGCAATAAACAAATTGCAGAATTAACTGATTCAGTCTGCTGCATATTTTATATAAAGGACAGTGGAACTAGCTGGTTCTCCCAAATCTATTTTATATAAAATTCTCTCTGTATAATGGAAGCACTTTCAACCCTTTCCTCTTAGCTTTCAAAACTAAGGCCCCTTGGCTTCCAAGAGGGCTTGATAAGAGAAGATGATCAAAGGTAGAGGTAAAAGGGAACCAGCATGCTATAATGTTTTGAGTGTTGGACTAAGACACTGGAAAACCAGGATTTGAGTCCCATCTCATGGAAACCCACTGGGTGACCCTGCACGAATTGCACTTTCTAAGTCTCAGAGGAGGGCAATGGCAAACTCTTTCTCAACAGACCTTGCTGAGAAAACCCTGTTCACTTTAGGGTCACCATAAGCTAGAAATGCCTTGAACGCATATAGAAACAGTAAGTAAGAGGAGCTACTTTACCTCATTGTTCTCTCTTTCCATTCATATTCCAGCACTGATACTGTTTCTGCGTGTTGGCAAAACTTACTTTTTTCCTTTTTTTTTTTCCAGAGACTCTTGCAGTAATAAACTAAATCATGGCTCAGGCAGTTACTATTATTTATTTGTTAAATTTGTACCCTGTGTTTCTACTATATGCTGCTGAATATTGAGCACCATTCCTGTTCCTGTAATAAAAGTGCTGGGTGCTAATCCTTAAAAACTTCACCATACTTTGACATATCCATGACAAACAGAAGAGAGTCTAAGATCTTTATGAAGTGCAACAAGGCCCATTTGATGAATGTGTCTCACCTTGTGTGTGAGTCTGCATGTCTCGTGCCAGCTCCATTGGCAGGACAGAATTCACCAAAGCAGAGATAATTGCAGCATCCAAGTTGCACATTGCTCCAAAACACTTTAGAAGCAACAAGCGCAGTGCAACTCTATGTTCCTAAAAAAGGAAGAATTCTTTTAAGAGTTTATAAGGAATGTTATTCAATAAGCAAATAATTAGTTTAAGAACTGAGTTCAATAAAACACAAACAATCTGTGTTGACTGGTAACTGTATGAGCAAACCTACAAGGGAAACAGCCTTTCAGAATATGAAAATATTACAAAGAGGGATTAAGAAGGATTACTGAAGAATACTACAAAGAAAGGTTATTGAAGACAGAGTAGATTATAGATAATTAATAGATAATTTTTATTTTCCTTTTGAATCTAGATGTACTCTCCAGATTTTTGTTATGGTAGTTACTAGGTTTTTTAATGTAATCTTTACGTATCTCCTACGACTGCATTATCTAATAAAACCATTAATTAAAAAAGAAATGATGAGATAAATGTAAACTAGATGTTCCCGCTATTTCTTCTCCTTTTATTCACAAGTAGAGTTAATATCTTTCTGTTTTCACTTTGACATAATATTCAGTAGCTTACAGTACCAAAACTGCTGTCAAGCTGTCTGCTGGCAATAAGAGGCACTTTATGGAGGTGCATAAGCTCCCACATCCATTACTAGCAATCTGCTTTCCAGAACCTTTCAACAAAGCATTATTTCAATTCTTTTAATTTGGTTTTGTACCACAATCGACCTGGATGACACTAGTAGTTCCTCCATTTTGAGGGGTAACTTTCCTCTTAGTGCAAACCTAAAACAGCATTGGCTTTTTGTATATGACCTCCAATTCTTAGCTCATGCCCATGCTCACTACCCAGGACAGTCCAGCTCACTGTCAACATTACCAATTATTGTCCACATGTGCTTCTTCCTTCCTGTACAGAATTTGTTTTTTTGTTGGTGTCATCCTAGAATCTGGGATCATTTCCAAATTACAGGCTGTTCTGCAGAGTGTCTGCAGTCTTCTGGTTTTTATCAGCTATATATTTGACATGAACTCTCTCCATTGCTGCATTAATGCAAGTCATTAACAAAAACACCATTGAAACAAATATTACCTTCTACAACACTGTGCTTGATAACTTTTCCCTACTTGTATGCAGAACCATTTATCCCCACCCTTGAATGATTTTCTATGTTGATTTGTAACATCACAAGTTATGTCAGAAGACGATGACATCAAAACAAGAGCACCAATTGTATTTTGTTCATAACGAGAAGAAAAAGGGATTATTTCTCACAAGAGAGCTTTCCTAATTCATACGTACAGAAAACAAGTAAGTTCCTCACAGTGATGTATTTACAAATACTGTTAGAACAAATATTACTATGAAAGCCACTCTTTATGCCTTTTGTCAGCATTCTGGCAAGACCTCTTATATCTTTCTAGTTTCTCTCCCTAACCTAACACTCATGTTGCCTACTTTCTACAGACATCATTTAAGATAGTCACAGAAAGCAACACTCGATGTGGAAAACCCACTAATCTGAGGGCTACAAATATTTGTTATCAGTCCCACTACCACCCTTCATTGTATTCCACGCTCCAGATTTTTTAAAAGTAGACCTATTTAAATAAAAAAAAATAACATCTATGGAAGCTATGGTACCAAACATTGGGAGTGGGAGGGTGAGACTGAAGACAGTAGTTTATCTAGACCACACTGCAATAGCAATAAACCATCAGAAAGGAATGGAGCAGGGGAAGTGTTTTTGCAGGCACCAAAGGCAAACTGCCACATGTTACTCTGCATACTTGATTTCCTTCCTTTGTCCCAGGGAAGTCTCTTCACAACCTAATTTCCAACCCAGAGCTGTTTACCAATGCACAGATGTGCCTCAATTAAGAGAGGAGCAGGAACAGCCTGCCTATGTTCCCAAGGCATTCTCGGAAATCCTTCCTCCCAATGACAGCAAAGCTGCCACCTCTATTCCTCAGTGTAGCTTTTAGAAACAAGGCAGCTAGCTTTATCTTGCAAGCTCCTAACAGGGACTTGACTAATTCTTATTTATACTGTTTAAGAAAAAGTCTGTGATCTAGATACAAGACCTGTTTTCCTCCAATCTTTTTCTGTAGTAGCCAGTCCAATATTGCACTGCTTTGGATTTGTTTGCACCATACTCTCGCTTGTTTTAGTGCACCAACACCGGGTTCCGCACTTCCACCCCAGGTCCAAGCTTCTGGACATCTAAATTATACTGCCAAATACTCCTTCCTTCCTAGCTGCTTGCTGATTTCATTGGGCTAAACAGACCAATTGGAAATACTCTCAGAACTCTGGGGAATTCTGGGGGCAGAGTGAATGTCTCGATGCAGCCTATAATCCTCATATTCAAATATGCTTAACTTTGTCTAAAAATATTTTCCATGAACAGATCTGATATATGAACAATAATTATGCTATAGTGATTTAGGATTTAATAAACACTGAGATGCTCCAACACTCAGTTATTCTGCTACAAGGACAACAGAATGCAGTTTCATACCATCTGATAATATGCAACAAGGGACAAAACTGATTCAAAGTCATTCTTCTTGCACATCTTCTTGCAGACTTCAGGATCTGCATCTGTCTGGGAACACAGAGAGAAAAATAAGTTTTCTGTATCAAGAATAGACCCTGACGCAGGAGTATTTTGAGTTACAGGAAGGTAGATATCGATTGAACATTAGAAGAAACATCTTGACAGTGAGAGTAGTTCAGCAAAGGAACCAATTAACAAGAGAAGTGATTAGGTCTCCTTCTCTGGATGTATTCAAAAAGACACTGGACAACTGCCTGCTGGGGATGCTATAGCTGGAGATTTAGCATGGAGCAGGACGCTGGACCTGATGGCGCATAGCGTCCTTTCCCACTCAGTAATTCTATGATTCTGTGATAGTAACTAGGGAAAACTAAACTATGGACTTATTCCAAACCCCATTATTTTCTATTTCCAAAAAATACTTAATAACACTCAACCTGTATCAACATAATAGCCCATAACACAACTTCTCCAAATAACTGCATTACTAGTTCTGCATATCCAAGTAAAAATTGGGATTTTTCTTCTTTGAACAGGAACTCCTTTTGATTCAGAGACAAATCTTTCTGCAGTCCATGATGTAGCATAGTTTCTGCTGTTCAAAGTAAAAAATCTGCTGGGGATATCCAACCAAATGGATCCTGCTAACACAAGTCTTTGCATGTCTGTTTGTAGCACCATTAGCACATAGCACATTAGCACATAGAAACACTAACTCTTAACATTTTTAAAAGGTGGAAGCCCTCTGCTTTTTAAAACCCTACAGTGTGTGAAGAAGTTCAGTGTTCCATTAGATTGCTTTGGATGGTTCTTCCCCCTCCTCTGCTTGCCAATAGATGCATCTTTTGAAAATTCATCTTTTAACATACATTCCTACCTGCTCAGCAATTCCTTCTAAAGACTTACAAAGTTCAGTCAACACGAGTAACATTTCAGCTCCTTACATATTAAAAGAGCAACTGTCCCAGGAGGGATATGCATGAAGATTTGGTTATTATAATACACACATAACAGACACACATCTATGTGCTTCAATTAATTTCTACTTTACGTTCCACAACTAATAAATTAAGCTATCATGCTGTTGGCTTTATATTTCTACTAATACATAAAAATAGAGAGGGAGGGAGGAAGGAGGGAGAAACGGGAGTAGTGATTAAAAGCAAACCAACAGCACTTCTCTCAAGTTTGTGCGGAATCCCAGAAGGATGCAGTTCATACACAGACACTAAAGCAAATGAAGAAGGTAGAAGTCAAAACATTTTGATCATGTTATATTTTTTCAGTTCTGTTTGTTTATCAGTTCGCAACACACACACACACACCCCTAAACTTAACAAAGACCCCAGCTCTGCCAAAATCAAGAAGGTAGTTACCAGAATACGAAGCAGTTCCTCCAAATAACAGCAGATGACATTTTCATCTTCATAAAGAGCCCAGCTGCGTTGCTGAGCATCATCTTTATGCCGGGCTAGATCTGCAAATATTACTTTTAGCCTCTGTTCATCATGGCAGATCTGTCCAGATGGCAGCCCTGAGCAGAGATCCTACAAGAACAAAAAAGAATACAGCAATTTAACCATAAAAAATAAGTGTAAAAGCTCCTTATTGTCAACTATCAGTAGCTTTGAGAGTGTCTGCCTTGCAATGACATATACTGCAAGCAAATTGATGTAGAATCCCTTTTACTGAACAATAATCTTGGAGTGTAATCTTCATACATATCTACTCAAAAGAAAGACCCATTTAGTTCACTGAGGCTCTAGGACATCTCCTAGGATTTCAGCCTAAATGGCTTTTTTGAGTTTATGGTGAATAGATTTATTAAAGGCCATTATCCATGATAGTAAGGAATTGAAATGCAGAGATAATATTTTTCTTTTTCTTTTATTTTTTAACAATTTTCTCTCCTGCTTTTCAACCCAAAGGGGCCCTTGAAACAGTATCTTCAGAAATATCTTCAGAAACAATAAAGAACAAGAAATTCAAGAAAGTACAAGGAGTTATGCATCCATGAATAAACCCCAATCTTATTCTCTCTGAAATAAAACTGTGCTCATTTGATATCTAAGAACAAATAGAGCAGGGCAGGGCAAGACAAGACTCTGTAAAGAGTTTTGGAACTTCAAGGTCGCCACTAAGAAAAAGTTTCCTTAGATGAGTCATCATACACACACATTTATATAGTGGCGTGTCCTGTATCCTGACACTAGACTGTTCTGTGCCTTCAATTTCCAACTTATGCGCCTATCAGTAACTTTATCACTGCATAAAATTTTTTTGTGAGATTTATTCAGATGGCGTTTGCCATTAACTTCCTCTGAGACTGAAACAGTGTGACTTGTTCAAGGCCACCCAATGGATTTCTGTGGTTGAGTGTGGATTTGAACCACTACACCATGTATTCAAACCACAATGCCCTACTGGCTCTGGCACTAGACTATTTGGAGAGCTTTATACTTTTCCTTACCTGGTACAGATGGTAACTGCCATCTTCCTGTGTCTACAGTTTAACTACCTATAGCATCTTATTTGACTTTGTAAGAGAGAACTACTGGCCTGGGTAGCCAATAACCTGACTCACTGTAGTGATTTTTACATGTGTATATCCTCAGAAAGATGGAAATCCAAGGAGAGCATCACTCTAGCATTGTATTATAGGGACAGAATTTGTCTAAAACTGTTCTCTGAGGAGCCTAACAATCAACTAAGCATGGTTCGAGTATTACCCACGGTTGTTCAAAGACAGAACAAATCCCAGAGAGAGATCCAGAACCCTTTTGTGTGTGTGCAGAGAGATAATTCTCCAAACTTGCCAGTTCAAGACCATGTCAGGTCACAGATCCAAAAGCTTAACAAGCTTACAGTAGTTACGATGAATCCATCATTCAACTTGGGCCCTTGAACAAATTCTTTTGCCCATCATGTACAGTCATTTTTAAGTGTCATTAGAGGATGAATGGGGTTAGTGTCAGTTATGAGAACATCATCACAAGCATCAATTAGTACCATAAAAACCTGAAATGCCTGTTCTATCCAGTGTCCTGGGAAACTAAAGGCAAACAGCTCTAACAATTACTTAATTCAGTCAGTACACAGAAAAACATATTCCTCAAAGATGTGTATATCCAAGGGAGCTGAAATATCAACACAGCACACCTCACTGGCACAGTCACACTGTAAAGGTGGCAGCAGTTTAGGAATCTTGGGGTTTTTGCACCTGCAACTATGCCATTAAATCAATTAAATACAGGAATTGTATTTGTACAAGGGTTATAAAAGCCACTCTAATTCTCGTCTCAAATTAGAACATGCTGCATTGCTTTCCCCCTATTTGTGCAATGCTTCTTTCCATTTTAAGTGAGACAACCAACACTGGAGTGACTGCAGCACGTGATGTCATAGCCTTCAGACCTCAACCAGAATGAGATGGAAGTTCCTCCCACCCTTTTCACTGAAGACTCTAAAAACATCCTTCTCAGCCAGCACTGTACTCATAGTTGTACTGTTATTTCTACATTCTCTTTCTACTCTGTTCCTCACCATTTGTTCATCCATTAGTTTAGAGTGAGATATTATATTTGTGGCACTAGATTGGGAATGGCATTAGCATCTTCTGAAGGAAATGATGCTCTTGGGGATATCTTGTTTATTATACAAAAAGGACCTAGCAGAGCAGCAGCTTAGATCTAGCCAATGCGTTCCTTAGCTTGATAGCTGGCACTACAGAGAGAAGAAATCTTTGGAAAATAGTTCATGTGAGAAAAGTATTACAGGCATTGTATTTGAGCCAAGATGATATCTCAGCTGGCCATGCCTTAAAGATGCCCTAAAATCTGCCACAATTTCCTTGAAATGTTGTTTATCAGTACCTAAACTATCTATAACAGGAATGGAAGGCACTGCCTTGTATCGAGGCTTATCACTGGTGCCTCTAGCTCAGTATTGTCTACACTGACTCCCAACATATACTCAAGGTTTCAGCTTTTGCTACCTATAGACGTCAAGGATGGAACCTGTACCTTTCATATGCAAAGCACATGCTCTACCTCTGAGCCATCACTATTCTCCAACCTGTGCAGAAACAGATTCAAAGGCATTCAAGCAAGCATCTCACAAATTAACCTGTTCATAATCTGTCTACTGACAAGCTGAGGTGTGAACCAGTTAGTGCCTTTTAAACTACACAACTGAGATGCTGAACTCAACATTTTAGTCACTAACTATCCAGCTTTTGTGCACTGAGATAAGGGGAAAACGTATGCTGATTTTAATCCCATTCTCTGAGATACTATTGTAGACAGTAGATATCACAGACACACAGGTTGCCATATTACAAAGAATAACAGTATTCCATAAGAAGTGCTCTTTTAATAGCCTTGTTTAATATAGGGGCAGACAGGAAGCTGAGAGGCCTGCAGCAGACCTGGAAGGATTTCTGACTCTCAATAATCTAACAGCAGCAGCAACAAAATCAAACCTACCTACCCAACCAGATTACACTGCGATAATGACTGAAAGCTTGAGGGTAACCAAAAGTAGACAGATTGCAAGCTCTGTGCAGTTCTAGTAGTCAAAAGAAATCATTAAGTTCATGTCTTTTGTGAAAAGTTGTGAAAAGTTCTGGCTGAATCTTGGGGTCTGAGTAAAAGACTTAAGTGTATCTTGTGGGAACAACATAAAGATACTGTAGAATTATTACAGACTCTCACCTCATTAATAGTGAACAGCCTTCTTTCATTGAGCTCGAACATTTGTTCAGGGTTACTTCTTTCAAAATCTCCCTTCACTTGCCATTATGTTGCTATAGCTTTCCAAATATTAAACACTTCATGAACAGGGCTTTCCCAGAATTTTAGAAAAGGGGAGCTGCAGGCCCAGTACATGACCTTGCCCCTCTACACAAGAAAGAGATGGAGTGATGGTGACTGCAGAAAACTGTGCAGAAGAACAGACAGTCAGCACACCTAGTCTCCTGCTATCACCATTGAGGCACTCCTGGAGAAAAGTATTTTCCAGAGTTTCTTTCTATAAGATTTCTGGAATGTCAGATTTCTTATTGAATGCAGCCACCAAAACAGAAGAGACATGTGATCTCTACAATGCACTGAAAAAATATAACATATTAATGAAGCCCAATGTATTTCTAGGCAACTATTCTGTAGGACAACTATAAGAATGAAATCACAAATACCCAAGTAAATAATTTGAAGAATACAAAGTTTTAGAGATTATTCTGAAAATTATCCATAATCTGCAACAACAGTAAGAACAGACTTTTTCTTTAAAAAAGGGAGAATAAAATAAAAATGTCTTAGAAGATGACAAAGTGTTGGACTTTATTAATAAATACAGGCTGAGTATCCCTTTTCTGCAATTCTGAAATCCAAACTCCCAAACTTTTGGAGCTACAGCATATATGTACCTGTACTGTATTTGCCAGGCTGGCAAGAGGCACGAGGATCTGTGAAATGGCAGGAATCCATGCCCCACACTAAACAGTGGGAGGCAGGGATTCCTCTCATTTCACAGATCCTCATGTCTCTCTCCAGCTGAACAAATGAGCAGGAGCATTGTGGCCACTTCCCGGGACCCGGGCTCTGAGAGAGGGGGGCTGGGTTTCTTTTGGTGTGGGGCTCTCCTCCAGGCCAAGGCTGGAGACGGTTGCTGACAGCTGCCACTGCTGTGTCCTGTGCTAGAAGTCACTTAAGCTGGGGGATGGCAGTGGAGGAGTAGGAGCAGCCGCCGCCACCACAGCTGTCAGTTGTGCAAAATTTGGCTGTGGGCTTAACCACACCATCTCCCTCCTTCCAGCTCCTCTTCCAGAAGGTGGGGAAGCCCAAGAATGTATAACTGGCAGCTGGGGCATACTGCTGCTGCTACCCTACACAATTTATATATAGGTGCCTGCTTTGTATTCCAAATCCCCTCTGCCAATATAAATAAATAAATAAACACCCAAAATGTGGATCATTTCTGGTCCCAACCATTTTCAATAAGGGATATCCAACTTGTAATAATTTCCAGTCCACTTTACAGCTCAAATCTCCTGCAGCTTCTAGAACTTTCTTGACTGTCATAAAAGCATGTGAGAAAACTGAAAGAACTAAGTGTGGTTGAGTGGTACTATACCACTCAACTATTCACAGAATTTATCCACTGACAGCTCACATATCCGCCTAGACTAGGCTTCCTACACTCAACATTCTTCTGCTGCTGGATTAATGCAGGAAGATGGTATTGTCTTGCGGCTATTCTTTTTCTGCATTCCAGTCTACAAGTTTTCTTTTTAATAAAATCTTGCATCTCATTAAAATGGTATGGATATTCTATGTAAGGACTGAATTGTATGTTGTCAACCTTCCAGTCCTCTTCCCTTGTGTGTGTATGTGCCTTCAAGTTGCCTGTTGACTTACGGCGCTCCCATGAATTGCATAGGGTTTTCTTATACAAGGAATACTCAGAGATGGTTTTGCCAGTTTCTTCATCTGAAATACAGCCTAAACATCAGGCATTTGTTCCTCCTCTAATATAGGCTTCTCCCATTTATCTGACATGTTAGGGACCAGAGCACTGTCAGAAAATGGAATTGGTTAAAAGCAGAACCCATCTACTGTAGGGAATATTAAGGACTTATAGAGGCTCAGTTAGGACTGACCATGCACATGCTCCTTGCAAAGTGTCACAGCTGGTTTAGCACCTTTCCCCCCTCTCAGCTTGCTTTATAAGCAGCACATCCATGCAAGGCAAGAAGAACTGATGAAAGAGCAGAACCCTTGTCAAATTAATGGATCTTGTCCTTAGTTTGGAAGCATCAAAAGAGAGTTGTCAGGTAAGGGGGCCTCAAAAGGTAGGCATCTTGTATTTCTGCCTCATGCTGTGTTGTTGATTGAAGTGTTGACATTTCTCTTCAGCACTCATCAGTTTCAAAATATGTTTTATTTAGATAGTTGCTAGTTGGGGAATAACATAAAGCTGCGTATAATCACTATTCATGACGAGTTGAAGAAATACTTAGACATTAATAAGCATAATCAATACAGTAACAAATCCTCAAACCATAAAAACAATGACAAAACAGAAACAGGATTTCTCCATACAGACCTCTGAAAACAGTGCCGCCACCATAAGTGTAACTACACTGAGCAAAGACAGCCAACACAGTGTAGTGCTTTGAACATAGGAAAACACGATTCGATTCCTCACTTGGCCATGGAAACCCATTGGGTGACCTTCTGCGTGTCATACACTCTCAGCCCCAGAAAACCCCTGCAATAGGTTTATCTTAGGGTTGCCAGAAGTCAGAAATGACTTGAAGGCACACAACAACAACAGCAACACTAAGCAAAGGTTTAAGTGGTCATAAGATAGTCACCAGGGCTTCTTTAGCCAGCACCAGATCCAGTTCATGCTCAGGTGGTAAACACAGCTGTCAAGGGGAAGCAACAGGGGCAGGAGGAGAAGCAATAAACTACTATAACCATCTTAAAGACTATGTCACACTTGTGGAAATCTACTTCATGATTCATCTCAAGATAAATGCCATGGCACTCTGATTTTCATCTTCCAAATAAATAAATAAATAAATAAATAAATAAATAAATAAATATTAAGAGCATAAAAGCGCACAAACTCAGCTTTTATTATAATAAAATAAAATTAAATCTTAGAAGTATGAAATTGTAGAAGAGGGAACCTGTGTGTTTGTCTTGAAGATGAAAGATGCATGACGATTATTGGGGCCAGCAAGGAATTTTAAAACAAACAAACTTAAATTGTGATGATAAAATTTTGAGGGAACAAAGCCTTAGTCTTTTTTTCTTTTTTTTTTCAATTACTCCAAAGCTTTTTCTTCACCTCTTGACATATAAATTTATTTCTTTATCATCTCCCAATTCCACATGCGCCAAGCTGCTAATGGACTTGAACAAGATCATTCTATTAGCAAAGCTCTCCAATCTGACTAACTTCTTGACATATCATGTGCTGTCTTAATGTGATTTCAACAATAACTCTATTTCTTTCACTCACACTGTCGGGGTCAGATCTCCTCTTATTAAGCAACTGGAAGCTATTAGAGCTATACAGCCACCCTGTACAGTTGTTTCAGGGAAATACACTACACCTCAGGAAAGCAGCAGACAACTTAAATGAACAGATTCTATGATATTTGAAAGATTTGCCTTGAGCTCATTTGTGTTTGTCATTCTGCATTTAGAAAGCAAAACTACGGGAGAAGCATCCAATCATATCTTTTCTCACCAAGGAGAAAGTGATTATTTCAGACGCTTCTCTCCCATCACCTCCACTGCTAACAGATGGAATACAGATTCCGGTGCACAAACTTGGCTGTGCTCCTGCAAAAGCTGCACTGTGCCTTTCCTGCTAACTCTTTGCTAGTTGCTCCAGAGAACCAACAGCAGGCTATAAACACAATTATTGTTCTTTTAGTTCTACTTTGGGTAGATGCACACAGCCACCACCTCTAAAACTCACATTTTTAAACAGATGATATAAAGGCACATCACTCTCTGTTGGCAACTGTTTTAAATTTGTGTATTGCCTATGATTTATACAAGAGAAGGGATCATCATCTCAATAACACACCCCAGGAGACTCTAGCCCAGATTAACAATGCTGAGTGAGATAGACATTTAATTCAATTTATCGAGTCACTCTCTACGGCAGTCCCTTTGAAAATTTAGTATTCTGTAAAGAAGTAAACTCAGCTGCTTGGTTAAGTGTGTAGTAGTTACTAGATTTTCTTCTTTTTCTGGAATTATAAACTTGTTACAGTGTAAGTCTGTTCCACAAAGCAACAGAGTCAAGAATGCCACTTCCACAGACAGAGAAATGCTAGAGGTAAAGCAAGGTCCTTGATTTCTAGTATTACATTACATTAAGATCATTTCTCTGACTATGAGATATTCTTGCCATCTTCAGGCTAATCAGTCAAAGCATCTTCTACAGATCAACTGAGCAGCAAACATACTTCATCAAGATCTTGTTGGATTGTAGGCCCTTCATCAAGGTCATGAGGCATACCTCAATTTGCTTGCTTCTCAGGAATCTAAAGGTTCGTCAGCTATCAGCATTCCTAGTATGAGAGATACAAATCAGGCCTCAATCCTTCCACCTCTCTTGCTCCAAACACAGAGCAGCAATCCATAAAGAGAGATAGCAGATTTAACACATACCTAGCAACAGTAGTCTAAATCCTTTTAAAGGTGCCTCCTACTTATTTCAGTCCTAGGTTTTCCACTACCATTATTAGGGAAAACAACCTCCAGTAGCATTTTAAACTGCAGTCACCAGGGTAGTGGAATTGGATATGGGCTCAACAATACCTTGGAAAATATTTGCATCTGCTTGGTTACTTGTGAATGTTTTCATTCCTTAACTGAACAGTCCTGAAGCCTAGTCTTCACACTGTGTACTAGTGACTAACACAGTAGTGGCTGCCTTGGGTATCATTGCTGGGGAAAAGAAGCTTCAAGATAACAGTCTGAAAATGTCTTAAGGGAAGAAGCTGACCAGGCAGTAACTGGTAAAGCCACAGAGTCACAGAACTGGATGGGGCCTTATGGACCATTGAATCCAACCCTCTGCTTAATTCTGGATCTCAGACTAAAGCATCCCCAGCAGGCAGCTGTCCAAACCAATTTTTGAAGATGTCCAGAGAAGAAAACCCCACCACTTATCTAGGGAATTGGTTCCATTGCCAAACTGCCTCTAATGTTAAGAAGTTCTTTTCAATATTAAATTGAAATCTACACTCCCATAACTTCAAACCATTAGACCTGGTCCTACTTTCTAGGGCAGAACTTTCCAAACTTTTCATGTTGGTGTCACACTTTTTAGACATGCTTCATTTCACAACACAATAATTCAGTTTTACTAGCAAACCAGAGGTTAAACAAACCCCTTATTAAGAGATACAGACACATACATAAATTGTAATAACAAAATGTATGGGGACACAACATGTTTTATGAAAATCTTTCATATATATTTTAACCATGTATGATTTATAAATCATAACATATATTTTCAAGATTGTAGGCGACACACCTGCATACTTCAGGCGACACACTAACGTGTTACGGCATACCATTTGGAAAGCTCTGTTCTAGGGCAACAGAGAATAGGCCTGCCCTCTCCTCTCTGTGACAGACCTTTAGGAATCTAAAGAGTGCAACCGCGTCACTCCTCAGTCACCTCTTCATTGAGCTGAATAAAGCCAACTTCTTGAACTTTTCCTCATATGTTTTGTTCTCCATACCTCTTATCATCCTTGTTGCCCTTTTCTTAACCTGTTTCAACTTGTCTATATCCTTCTTAAAATGAGGCCCCAAGAACTGAACACAGTACTCCAGACAAGGCCTGACCAAGGCAAAATATAGTGGAACTATTACTTCCCTTGAATTATAAACTATGTTTATATTAAGGCAGACTAAAATAGCATGCACTTTCTTTGCTGCAATAGCACAACGCTTGCTCATGTTCAACTTATGGTCAACAATAATCCCTAGGGGTTTTTTTTGCATGTAGTAGCGCTGAACTATGTATGCCACATCCTATACCTGTGCATCTGATTTTTGTGGCCCCAGTGTAGAATTTTATAGTTTATTTCTAGAAATAGGACAAATCCAGAATTTCCCAAATCCAAATTCAGATCCGAATCCTTGGAAGGTTCTGAGAATCCATGAATCTCACGAATCTCAACTCTTCTGAATCCTTTTTTTAGAAAGGGTTTAATAAACAAAGGAAAGAAAGCACTTCTACCGAAAAGTGTTATTTGACATCTTTGTTTAAAGAAAAACAAATTAAATAATAGTTTTCACTTTCAGGAAAACATACCCATATACTTATTAAGAAGATACAAATGCAACTGACATGTTCCTCTACTACGTGAAGTACATATAACTCCTGAGTCTTGATTCTTTCCACAAAATTAAGATCAATCAAAAACATGTTACTTTTAAACTTGTAAGAGTTCCTGCCTGAACTATTTCAGGGCAATAAACAAACAAAAACATAGCTGAAACCTTTAATGCAGATTTTTGTTCAAAACCACCAGCACTCTAACTCACTTTGGGTCTAGCCTACTGCGTTTTTTATCAGCTATGACACCTGATGTCCTGAAGAGTCTTTTTGACATTACTGTCGATGGTGGTGTGATTAGGGACAATTTCCTCAAATTGGGATATTTTTGGTTGTTCCTTCAGTACATGAAGATGTCTGCAGATGGCAGAAGCAGTGGTTCTGACAAGTAGGCACTGATTTCATCTTCAGGAGACAAAGTGCAACTGTCCTCACTGCTGCTAGATGGAGTCATCAATTGAGCATAGTGACTCCATATACTATGAATTCCTTCTGGTTCACTTGACGATGTTGGAGTGGTGTCTCTTTGCCTTTCTTGTGGTGATTGCTGCTCAGTGAGATCTGCTTGCAAACAAAGACCAGACATTTCCATGGCCAGTGTTGATTGATCAATGTGTTCCTTGCTCAGAAAGACATTGGTTTTGAAGTTAGGATCCAGGAGAGTTCCAAGAGTGTACAGTTTTTCCGTCTCCACAGACTGATAGCACCTCTTCAGGAATGTCAGTAAGTCATTTTGGAAACCCTGGATGGAACCTAACATTGATTTGAAGTTTTGGAGAGTAAAAGTGGTGCTGTTCACTAAAGGAATTATTTCTGAGATGGTCACTTCACTGGAACTGGCCACAAATGTTGATCAAACACATCCAGGAGTCATATCATTTCTTCTATAGTGGTCCATTTTAGAGTGCCAGATCCACCTAGAAATTCAACTCTGAAGCAGATAGTAAAACAGCTTGCTTTTGTTCCACGAGGCGACTGAGCATGTGATGCTGAGAATTCCATCTAGTCGGTTCATCTTGTACCAACCGATGGGGTTTCACACATAGTTTGGCTTGAGAAGGTTGTAACACTTTCATGGTTTTAGAGGAATGCTTGAAATGTTCCACAATACCGTGGTAGGTGGACATGATCTTAATTGCAGTCTTGTTCAGTGAGCCATCTTTGACAATTAACTGAAAGGTGTGAGCAAGGCAGGGCAAATGGTCAAAGGTACTGCGTTACAAAGCTGCAACCGTATTCAGCCCATTGTCTCTCATGACACATACAAGAGATTCCACTCATGCAAGAGATTCCACTCTTTCATAGTGGTGGTGATGAAAGCTTCTACTGCAGATGCTGTGTGGGAAACCTCTGCAAAGGGAATGCATTCTAAGCACAAGTGATGGTACTCAAAGTTGCCATCTATGAAGTGAACTGTCAAACTGAGGTAATTGTCACAACTTGTTGAGGTCCACATGTCATTTGTCACTGCAACAAAGTCAATGTTCTCTAAAAGATTCTCTCACTTTTCTTTTTTCCTTTTCATACATCTCTGGGATCACCTTTTGGGTAAAGTGTTTCCTGCTTGGGATGCTGTACCATGGCTCAAGGTGGCTTACCAACTTTCTGAGGCCTTTATCTTCCACTATGGACAATGGCTGGTTATCTCTGCAGATCATTTCAGCAACCAACTTTGTGATGGCTTTAGCTATTCTGTCTCCAGGCTTGAAACTTCGAGTGGTGTACATGAATTCTTTCAGACTTAGATGGAAAGAAGAAGTTGTCTTGCATTTCACTGGGGGTGATTCCCAAAGGCTTGGTTCTCCAAAGGAGGAAGCCGCTGAACTTGGACTAGGACTTGAAGGAACTGGTGTGAGAGTCCCAATAACAGCTGTATCATCTGTGTCAGTAGTACTGTCTTCATGTTGGAACTCAGCTCTGACAGTCGTAGCAGGGATTAAAGGTGAAGGTAGAGTCACTGTGGATAGTGCACTTCTCCTTTTCAGTTCTTGAAATTGGGCTGAACATTGAGTTTTGATGTGTTTCCACATGGCTGAAGTAATATGTGAGCCTTTCCCTCTGCATATATTTGCAGAACACAGAGTGCAACGGGCATAATTCTCAGTACATGTAATTTGGAAGTAGCTCCAGATGTTGGAAGATGCTTGAGATGATGCCATCTCCTGGGTTGCCAATTACAAAACAAAACAAAAAGCAAGGATAATCTTGGGCAGGGCACACTCTCTCAGCCTTAGCAAAAGCCTAGGCAAAGGCAAACTTCTCTCTGAAGAAGAAATCTGGCCAGGACAATTGTCACAGTTTTGCCTCAGGATCTCCTCAGATTGAAAATGACACGAAGGCCCTTTCTACACAGGCAGGAAAATGTGGATTAATCTCACATTTTCTTGCTTATGTAAACAGGGCCACATGCTACAGTACAGAGATGATCCAGGTCAGGACTGGATTTTCTTTGCATAGCTCCTTATGGCATCTTGGGGTTTGTAGTTTGATGATGCACCAGCACATTTTGGCAGAGAAGGTTGTGACACCTTGTAAAACTACAAACCACGGAATTGTGTACGAAAGAGTTTTTCAAGGGAGCTATACAAAGAAATGTTTAGCTGTCCTTGAAATCTCAAGAAGACTGTACCTTCCAATCAAGTCTCAAGTCCTGAAACAAGGAAGGCACTTAAAACAAACAAACAGCCTCTAGTCCAGTATCAATTCTGCACCCTGTAGTCTGAAGTCAAGTCTTAAGTCCTGCAACAAAGAAGGCACTTAAAACACACACACACACACACACACACACACACACACACACACACACACACACCCCTCTCTAGTCCAGTCAATTCTTAGCCCTCAAGTCCTGCAAGGGACATTCAAGTCAAATCTCTGGGCCTGTCTCAATATTTCCCAATCCCTATCCTCCAGTCTCAAATCAAAATAATAGAGATTAAGTATCATGCATGCTCAATAAAGGATTCTGGAGGCAGCTACTCTTTACCTTGTCTGTTGTAGGCAACACACACTCGTCCTATAGAATCAGCTAGAGTAGAATCCCATTCTTTCCTAGCTCAAGTTTTTGGCCTTGTTTACCACAGACATATTGCTGCAACACAAGATCAAAATTCTGTGTTTCTCCAGCTCTCCTTTATAACCTTTCCATGGCAATGCTGCTTATAAACTTGCAGCTAGACAGAGGACAAAGAGGAAAAGGGGTTGAGAAGCATAAAAAGACTTTGTAAAAGGGAGCTTCAAAACCAGTTAACTGAAGTATTCATGTATTCAAGACACAGAAACTAAAAGAGGAGGTGGCATCATGACAACCTTAGTCCCAGTGATATTGACCAAAGAAAGCTGGGGAAGGGGAAAGTATGGCTGTATGCAATCCCTGAACGCCTTTTTGCAGTCTTTGGAACCCCCTGGGCCACTCCCACAAGCTCCTAGACTCCCAAACAAACTCAGTTTTGCTCCTCTCTCCCAACTTCCCAACCCCATCCCAAAATTACCTTGCAGAGGGAGGCACCAGTAGGGAAAGGCAGCACTAGGGGCACAGGCAGCAGGAGGGAGAAATGGTGGCATCCAGCGCATGCGTGGCTTTATGTTGGCCCACCGGCCAATCATCTGTGCTCACTTCAGGTGGGGAAACATGCAAGGAGCGAGATCCTGCACTCCACACCTTTCTCACAGCCCGCCCCGGCACAACCAGTCCCAGGCTGGGTGGAGAAAGGTGCGAGCAGCAGGATCCCATGCTCCATACCTTTCTCACATCCTGCCCCGCCACGATCATTCCCAGGGCAGGTGGGGAAAGGCGCAAGGAGTGGGATCCTGCACTCCACGCCTTTCTCACAGCTCGCTCTGGCATGATCTTGCAGATGGCAGGTGGGGAAAGGTGCGAGCAGCAGGGTCCTGCGCTCCACACCTTTCTGACAGCCTGCCCTGGCATGATCGTTCCCAGGGCAGGTAGGGAAAGGCGCAACCAGCAGGGTCCCATGCTACATGCCTTTCTCACAGCCCACCCCAGCACAATCATGCATAGGATGGGTGGGGAAAGGCACGAGGCCTGATAGGCAGTGGATTCAACAGATTCCAGTTGCCTATTTTGGCAGCTGGATTTGGATCCGCGAATCCTTGTCAAGGATTCGAGGATTTGCAGATTTGGTTTGCCCATCCCTATTTGTTTTGGTCCTCTTGAATCGGCTACCTCTCCTAGTTTTATATCAATTGCAAACTTGATAAGGACTCCCTCCACTCTGTCACTTAAAACTCATTGGTAAAATTGTTGAAGAGTAACGGCCCTAGGATGGAACCCTGAGATACTCCACTTGAGACCTCCTTCCAGATTGAAGTGCAGCCACTGATGACGACTCTTTGAGGTCTGTTTTCCAACCAATTAAGTATCCTTCTCACAGTATTCCCATTTATTCCACATCTGATCAGTAATCTATCTGCTAATTAAAATATTATGGGGGACCTTATCAAATGCTTTGCTGAAATCCAGATAAATGACATCCACTGCATTCCCACCAGAAGCTAGTGACCTAACCGAAAAAAAGATTTTAGTTTGATAAGTGTTTTTTTTAACAAATCCACATTCATGATCACTGCACTGTCATCAAGACAGACCCTTTTATCAGTCTAATATTTTTCCTGGTATTGAACTTAGGCTGACTGGTCTGTATTTTCCTGGATATTTTTTTTTGCCTTTTTGCAAAAGAAGGACAATGTCTGTCCAGTCCCAGTCCTTTGACACCTCGCCTGCTCTTTAACTGGTATACAGATGTAACTGGCAGTTAGAACTTCCATAAGGAACACAATTGGTTCCTTCAATGTTCCACTCATGTCCAGAAGATTTAAGAATGAAACAGATGGAGATCATTAAAGACAGTCCATGGTTGTTGGCTGAGAAGAACATTATAAAAGAAAAGCTGAATAAGGTGGCTGATGGTTGAAGAGTGTACTCAGGGCTGGGAAAGGGGAAAGCTCAGCCTATGTGAACTCATTTGGATAATGTGGTCTCTAGACGTCTTGGCTGAGAAGAGCATGACCTTATGCTCTGAGGCTGTACTGAAGTTTACAGCAGGAAGAAAAAAACAGGACCATAAGCAATCAGTTCTGAACAGAGAGAACCTCTACAAGCAGTCCTTGAAACAGAAGCCAGAGGCAACAAGAAGAGCAGGAAATAGAAGAAAACCGCTGTACCACCTGTCTTTGGCTGTGAGGGATGGGCTGGCACGGAGTTTAAGGAAATCTGGTATAGGGGTCAAGTTACTGAAAGCTTATTTGGCTGATGGAGACACTTCTAGTTATTTTAGTTAGTAGGACAGCCAAGCAAAGACATTTAATCAATCATATTTTGTTGTTTTAGAAGAAAGAGTTTATTCCCTTGTGGACATAACCCTCTTAATATACACTAGTATTGTTCAGCTTTGTGTCAAACTCATGCCTAAGCATAGGAGCCAGGCTACTGATCTCACCATATATGGATAATTTTGGAGGCTGCAATTATAGGTTTTAAGTTGACAGAGATTCCCCATAGTTTGATGGTTGCTTGAGAATTTTATCAAAAACTGGGTGTCCCATAGCCCTTTGTGATCAGCCTCAAACTTTTAGAACATTGGTGAGAAATCTATTTAAGTTTCATAATATGTGTTGTCTGATTACATTTCAGGGTAGTGGTACAGTAACCTATACAGCTTTTTCAATGCTACCTACAAGAAAAGCAAATCTTCTTTAAACGTACAGTTCAGGACAACTGAATCTAAAAGCTGTCTACAAAAAGTTTTTAAAAGAGGTTCAAAAACAATTTAAACCTCAACCCCACCACACCAATTAAACCTCAACACCACCATCCCAAATATATAGAGTAACTTTCCTATGAACTCATCCTGCAGCTGAAGCCAAGTGTTTGTAGCAACAGACTTCTCAGAAGAAGCCAAGTCTCATCACCGAGGCTCACTGCCTTGTTGTGCCACTTATACCAGCAAGAGTACAAGAACAAACAAGCTCTTTTGAGAGTCAAGAAGACACCAAGGCTCTAACAGCAAAGAGTCTGCAGGGACAGTGCAGCTGAAAAATTACTGTTTCCCATCTTTAAAGTCCACCTATCAAGGATTTGTGGTTTTGTTTTTTTTTGGTGCCTTAAAGACGACTGCTAAAATGGTCCTCTTGGCATTTATGCATAAAACAGAGCTTCTGGGAGCATCAAGAGGATCTCTTTTTCCTTTTGAGAAAACCCTCAAGCTGTGTGTTCGCATCAGTCCTAGAATTCAACTTTAATACTGCCCTCTCTGGGAGAGCAGAGAAGAGCTGAAAGTTTTTCTTTTTCTCTCCAAGCAGAATAAGATATCATCATTGATTAAAGCTTCACACTGTTCCATACTAAATCACTCCCCTCCCTTTCATATTACATTCTTTAATTAGTTGTATCCTTTCTTCTGTCCTCCTACTTTAAATTAAAAGTCAAAGCATTACTTTACTAAATCAATTTTAGAATCCATTACCACAGACTTATTCCCAGTGTGCTCTTTTGAAGGATGAATTGCTTCTGGTATTTTTATTCAGGTCTGTCTTACTGCTCTGTTCATATATACTGAAGAAACACACTGATACCTCTGATACACTCAGCCTGCGGTATGTCTAAGTGCACATTTGATAGCAGAAGGAGTTTTGAAAAGAAGGAACTTGTACCTGTTACATACTTCCTTAACTATGACAGGGATAAGGAATCCATCCAAAGGTAAGTCAGGATCACAACAGTAAGATCAGTTTTAATTTAGCTTTCCTACAAGCTTTGAACTTCCATCTTCTTCTCTAACTTTCCCTTTAACATAGTGTCCAACTGGTCAAAAGGAGGGCGAAGTTTTATCAAGACAGACAACTAAAGGCTTATTTACATGTTTAGCATACTGTAAGTCCTACTTGCACAACCTCTTCCTGCTTTCACCTGGTTATTACCTATGCAAATATGCATTCACTCACAGATACGCTCCCCTTCACAAAACATTTTGTAAAGCCTAGTACCAAAATATTCTGAAGACACCAGATCCCATCTGATCTTTCAGGCTAAGTAGGGTCAGGCCTAGTTAGTACTTGGATGGGGGACACCAAGTAATACCTGGTGCTTATAGGCCACCCTGAGAGGAAGGCAAAGACAAAACACATCTGAGTACTCTCCAAGAAAACCTTATGAAATTCATTGCCATCAGCATACACTGACAAGCGACTTGAAGGCATATACTTTACTTTCAACATGACATGTTCTATCAGGAAAAGAGACCTTGAGATATTATGTTTTTCTGTTTCATAGAAGTCCCTTTGCCTCCCCCAACCACTTCTTTATTTGCAAGTAATCTGAAAGACTACATAGAACAAACAAGCTAACTAATATACAGGGATGCAAATTTTGCTAGTTTTGCTCTGGTATGCAAGAATCAACAATGTCAGAGATTTTCTCCTTGTTTGATGAAAATATGAGGGCTTCTGCACAATTTGAGCACTATTTGTACTTTGGGAACTTTAGGGAAAATTTGCTTGTGCAAAAATCTGTTGTTGTTTTTTTTTGGAAAAGAAAATGTGTTGTGTTTCCAGACAGAAAGTATGTTTCCTCCAAAAAATAAAATAGCAATGTTTTTGTATAGGAGACAGTATATTTTTTGCAATTCCTAAGCATATTCCTCAAAATATTCTTGAGAAGATATTCCTCAAAAATGAGAATATTTTTGGAATATTCTCCAAAGATTATTATTTAGAACAGCAAAATTTTCTAATATTTTATCATCTCTCTAAATAATGTATTCAAGTTTTAGATTAATCTTGAAGGCTTTAGAGCTCTCTTCTGCATTCCAGAGTCAGAAGATACAAAAATTGATTAAAAAGAAAAACAGCACCTTCATGTTGGACTTTGCAAAGGTCTTCTAGCCTGCAAGAAGCAGGTGGCAAAGAAGCAGGCTTACTGCATGATGAGTGGGTGAGATAAAGTAAAGAAGATAGCAGAGCTAGAGTCATACCCTCTGCATCAATCCACTGAAAAACTGGGTTAGTAGCTGCAGGAGTGGGAAGATATTCTTGTATCCCAAAGGACCCTGCCACACACAAGACCATTTCCCACACATGGGCATAAGTCTTCTGAAAAGCGATACTGCAAGTGCCCTTCACAGAAAGAGACCTTCTTGCTTACAATTTTTGAAAAGAGGTGTAGACGCCATATAAGAAAAGATAGAAAAAATGAGCCAGAACTAATGGAAGATTTAAAAAGTTTTTTTGGGATGTGTGAGGGAGTATATAGCAAGAAGGAGAAAGAAAGGAGAAAGGAGATTCAGAAAAAGAAAAAGGATTACAAAGCAAAGACTACTGATCTATGAGGAGAGTAAGATGAGAAGGAAGGTTCCCAAAGTATTTCTCTTGCAGCCAACAAAGTGGAACTAAGGGAGAGCAGTTTTGGCAGGCTGGAGCATTCACAGTATGGAGTGCAGGACAGAGTTTGAGGGACTCTCTGTGCAGGTCCAAAAGCCTGTTTGTAATTCACAGGGACCATTCAGGAGAGCTTTACAGAACATTCTCAGTTATTACATCATGGAACTTCTCTCATCAATCTAAAAACACTCTTCCTCTCTGTTAACCTCATCCTCCATCTCTATCTCTGCTGCCACTACCTTTTTCCATCTTCCCTAATTTCTGTCCCTCCTTCCTTCCTTAGAAAGAGGGGAGGAAAAAAAACCCACTATCAGAGATAGCTCTCTGCAGAGCCAGCTGCTTCCTGGTTGTGGGTCTTTACTGAGTTCAGGCGAGGCTTTTGTTGGAAATCAACCATCTTATGGAGTTCACAGATGTATTTTGGATAGAGGTCTAAAAATTACCTGAACTGATAATTTCTGTTGTTAAAATTGATTACATTGCTTGAATCTGATCAGCCAAAATAAGCAAAGTTTCTGAATGTTTCAGAAAATTAACTTGATCGTTTTGAGCAGCAACTTTCTATCAGCTGAATTAACAAGAAGAACAAGATGTGATGAAAAGCCATGAAAAGAAGAAAACACACTGCTTGTTTTCCTTTTAAACAATAGGAAACCTTACGATATTTTAATAAACAGTAAATTTGTTTTAAAAATATTTATCATATGTTAAAGATAAAATTCTCCAAAATTCTCAGGTTGGAGAATATTCAACAACAGTTTCCAAAAGTTTCTTTTCACGAATTTTCCAACACTAGCACTGAAACTGAACAAATCTTGAAACTGTTCTTCATTTCCTTGCTGGGTGCCTTCAGTGGTGGGCACACTCTTTTTTTCTTTTCTTTTGAGGATGCAAATGCCAATGAACATTCCTCCCATCCCTCCAGCATCCCCATGACTATCCTTGAGGCATACACTCAACAGTGTGACTGTTATATCAGTATAAACAATTCTGTGTGTCTGCAGACTGAGTAGCATTTTTTCATGATAAAGTGGCACCCACACTACTAGGAGTATGTCTAGAAGGTATCAAAGCTACTATACTATCCTGACCAAGCAATCTATACTGGCTGCATAAGTAACAGGCAGACTTATATCTTAAATACAAAGTTTGGGTCCATATGATTATATGAGCACTAATGACAATCGACCCTGGCTTCCCAGCATGCGTTGACTAAGCAAACTTTAAAAAATGGAAAGAAAGATGTTCAGTGTTCAGTGCCCGGTACAGACTTTTGCCTCTCTACTATGACAAAGAGGCTGCTTCTGTTTTTACAAATGGATAGAACAGAATATTTGACTTTCCTTGGATGACAGACCATGACCACAACTTGTTCAAACCCTGAAACAGCAGCTATTTACTCTTGCAGAAAAGTACTTTGCACCTGTACAATGTACCCTGCTAACCTAATCACAAACAATGCATCAACTGCCAACTCAGCTTACAACAGGAAACAACAGAACAGCAATAGCAATAGTATGTATATTTCTATACTGCTTATCAGCTAAGTGCTCTCTAAGTGGTTTACAATCTGTTAGCTAATTGCTCCCAGCAAGCTGGGTACTCATTTCACCAACCTGCAGAAGGATGGAAGGCTGAGCCAATCTTGGAACTATGTACTTTCCAGCTAAAAGTATTGATGAGATGAATTACTGTTTGACTGCAGAAAGGAATTTGAGTAATTTGCTTGTTCACTCAAAGATACCTATTCTGTACTCCTCTTTTTATAGTACAGTCTCTTTGAACCTGTCTCACTACAAGCTAGACTTACTGGTCTTCAACCTTTGGTTCCCTAGGTCTTTTGGTTGAGCAGCAAAGTTTTAACTTGATGTTGAAATTAGGCCAATTCCAATGCCAGTCGGACATCCAAGAGAGGGCATTCCGCAACCAGGGCAATAAACAACCACAGCCAGGAAAGCCCTGACGACCTGCTGATCTATTCCATTATTCTAGACTTTGTGATGCCTATGGTTTTTCTCACAATTTCAAATGGAGAAAAGGTCACATTTCTGTTTTGTGGAACAAAATCAGAATGGCAAGAGAAGTTGAGCAACTTAAAATTATCTTCACTTGAGGAGTTGGCACACAAATTTCACACATTCCAGCTGTCAAATTAAAGATTAGTTTTGGTAGTGGAAACCTGTTTTATCAGACTATGGTCAGCAAAAAGTACTTTTAGGTGCTTACTAGTAGCTCCAAGTCACTGGACAGAAAAAGACAGTTTAAACCAAATGATTGACAGGTGGTAGAGGGGGGAGAGAGGATAAATACCTGTAGCATTATCTGGTTAAAGGTTTTCACAGAAACCCAAATTACATGTTGATACAGCAGCTTTATCAAATTTTAAAATGCAGTTGCTCTCTGGGTCACATGACCCCAGAAATGCAAAGAATTATTACAGGTTACACTGATTTTACTCACTATGGATAAGTGACTGGATTATGATTTGATTTGAACTTTGAATAAATAACAGTTTTCTGCACCTTAACACCTCTCTGAACACTTCTGTGTGATTTTGCCAGCAGCAAGAATCTTTCATATTAAAAGGCTGATTGGAAGCTCCCTCTTTACAGCTGGCTGGTAAACCAGACAGACTATTCTTTCAATAGCCATTATAAATGCAGTTTATTCTGCATGTGCATGCAACTAGGGGAGCGGGCAGTTCAAGATGATAGCTCATAAGTTAAACAAGGGACTGGAAACTAAACTATGAATAAAAGATGAGACTGCCTTTTAGAGCCAGCACAGTGTAGTCTAAAGGACAAGGCCTCTTCATCAGCCATGCTCAGGCTAGGCAGTTCATTACTTTGGGACGTGCAGCTTTCTGTCCCTTAGATGGCAGCTTAATACAACCCTGCTCCAACACTGCTCTTGAAGCTTTTTTGCTGTTCAATTTTGTGTATGAGAGATAGATTGTGAAGTTATTAGCATGTTACTGACTTTATACAAATGTTATATTATGTTTGTGTGTGCACATTCAAGTCACCTGTAAACTTAAAGGCAACATCATGAATTTCATAGTTTTTATATTACATACTGTATAATGTTATATTATGTTTCATAGCCATCTTCTATATATCAATAATTATTTTCACCATATGTCACCCTGAGAAACTCATACGGAAGGGAGATGCGCTTATAATTTTGTACACAAAACAATTAAAAGCTGGTAAAGAAACAAGGTATCTCAGGTTGATAAACAGCAGATAATTTAACAAGTAGTACCATGATCATATATCATAATCACTGAAACACGTAATGGAGAGTAAAAATGTAGATGAGGGTAAATAATCAGAATAGGAGCTCTGATAAACAGATATTTATAGTTATCTTGCTTATTCCATTTGAACATTTAGTTTCAACTACTTTCTTTTAGTAGACAATTGCCATTTTTATGTAGCAGAAAGGAACACCAAACCAGGCTACAAATGTTCCTGCTTCATCCCTTTCAAATTTAAATTTCCATGCCTAGGAGTTCTCTCCCTAGATGCCTAATACTACATTGGTTGCTTATTACCATAAGGTCACTACCAAAGTCTTATGGCCACATCCTGCTTTTTACTTCTTAAGTACCATGGCCTGTAAGCTATTCAATTCTTCAGCTATTTCTGCCTCAAAAAACAAAACAAAACAAAAAAACAACCCAGGAAACACCCTTACTGCCACTTTTATGTTATTTCAAAACCCTTTTTTTCACTACCTATAGTATTTAGATGGAAAATGAAAATAACCCTGCTGATCCAGAGAGAACACAGTGCATACTGCAAGACAGAGGCTTATTCTTCCTTGTTAAAGACATCAGTAACATTTTTGGCATCCCAGTTTCATGTCAACCAGATTGCTCCATAAATGGATAGCAGCATTTATTTGCTTTCTTCTGTTTTAACAAAGTCTTCCTAACCCTTCAAGAATTTTGGTTGACTACTGCATGCTAACAACCTCAAGGCCTTGATGTCTGCCACAGACCATTTCAGCACATTTTTTAAGAATTAGAAAAGGAAAACTGCCTTAACAGACTAGCCCATCTCAGTTCTTTACCCCTTGACTGTGTTCAGCAACCAGTAAGCCAATGGAACATTGTTTTAGCCAAAAAAGCCAGAAACCTACTCCAACATTTATTGTGAAATCTACACATGCCGGTGCTGCTAGCTAGTCACTTGAACATTATCCTCTGTGCTAGTAGCTTTATCATCCCTATCTGAGAACTTTTGATCTCCTTTTCTTTGAATTATTTTTGAATCCGTGAAGGAAGCACTGTAGAACTGCCATTATATTATACAACTGTGATCTTATGCATACATTTCTTGAACTGAACTTTAAAGAGCATTTTCCTAAGCATTCCAATTAAATCAAAATGTAGTACATGTACCACAGAAACAAAAATCAAGCATTCAAACCTACCTTGCTTTCCACCAGTGAAATGAGAATTTGCTCCATGATGTTGTTAGTAGCTGGAACAGAAGTTTGAATATGGCCGATTACCACACCTATGGCAACCCGAGAAAGCTCATAGCTGAGATTTGTGTTTCTGCGCACTAGTTCAATCAATTCGGCACCTATTGTCTTTGGCACAGACACTATGAGGCCAGATGATTCCTGTTCTACATCCTCCAAACAAGATGCCTTCTTCTCTTCCAGGCAAAGGGAGTCAAAGTCCTCTAACCCTGCAGGAGCAGCTGGCACAATCCCCTTGGCTTGTACACTCTTCTCATCATTTGCACGTGAGATCTCCATTTGTACAGGAGGTGGTGGAGCAGCTCTCTTGGTCTGTGGGGATTTGCTTGCACTCCCCTGCTTCCTTTGCATGACAGGGCTAACATCTAAGCTACGTGATCCCATTGTGTGGGCGCTTCTGCTGGGAACAGGAGGAGGGGTGTTACTGGGGCTGGGAGTAGCCGTTGGGAGGCCCGACTCTGTTGAGCCAGTGTACAAGGTATCCAGTGAAGTTGTGCTTACTGAAGAGGCACTAGAAACTGACCCAGAGGTGATTTCAACTGCATCTGAAAGGAAACAATTAAAATGTCTTAGAAACAGCATCAAAGGAAATGGGGGAAAACCAATTCCAGCGGCAAAGTCCATTAAGAGGCTCATTGTGCATGCTTCCAAAGCAGTTTAACTATCCTTCCTGGTTCACTTATCTCAAAGAAAATTGTATTAACCATCTCTTGAGTGTATTCCTGATCACTAACCTCCTAACAGCAAGGGAGAAAAAGCTGTTCTACAGAGATGACTTTTCTTCAAAGGCCTCACTGTAATTCAGGGGTGGAACAGAGTTTTCCCTGTAGCATTAGCCAATATTTTTCACTTAAAGCAGACAGCTATTATTCTGAATAATGTGCATTCCTTCTTGAATTTAAAAGACAGAATTTGTCAAGCACCTCTTTCTTCTCCCTCTAGTTACTTCTGCCATCATTTTCCAAAGAGAGCACAAGGCAGGCATCATTAGGAGTCAGAGATCACATGTGGCAGAAAGAAACTGGTCCTCATCCACCTACAGATTGTTTTCTGGGCAGTGGAATTTTAGCTCTACAGTTTTTCCTTAAATTGCTCGAAAGTTTTTTTTTTTTGCTGCAGCGAATTCCTGGGTATTACTTAATTTTGAGTAAAGATGGCACTGAATTTGCGATCATCATTGGGGCTAAAAATAACTACCCCAGTTTGAACCCCTGTAACTATTAAAATATAATTTCCTCTCTAACACAAGCCTGATTTATAATGGGAGATTTGTCCCAACACTAGAATAACAAGTGATGAGGTCTTTAATCTTTCACGTAGGCTCAGCTGCTCCAATAAACTCATAGCTGCCCAAATCACACAGCCTTTCTTCCCCAATTAATCTTATTTGACAATCGAAACTATGATGAAGATGAGGACTGGCATAAGGGCAGCATTCAACAAGTTCCATTAATCTGCACCTTCTAGCACTGTACTATACTGTATTAACTCTAAAATCCTAACCTCGTATGCATAGTCTTAAGAACTGGCATCAACTCATTTTGACTTTTTCAACAAATGGGAGCTCTTCAGCCCTGTTCACTTGTTATTCACCCAGATTTCTTCACCACATAATCAGAGGAGCACCAATTCCCACTTTCACTGCTTTCTTCAAAGAGGGAGCAACAACCCTACAGAGGAGAGGTTCCTGTTCAGGTCTAGGGTCCTCTCACAACCAAGAACCTTGGGAAAACCAGGGATCTTGCTCATGCAGAAAACCTCCATGCAAACAAGAACCACTCATTTGCAGACAAAACCACTTTCCATGTGAGGAAAGCAGATGATGGAGGGGCATGGGACTTGCATTCCATGTGATAAAGAAATTGGGGTGAGTAACAAGTGATGAGGCTTTTAATCTTTAACGCCATGTTATGTCTACCAGTAAACTTATAGCTGCTCCAACCAAATACTTAAGGTAAGTAGAATTTATTTGCAATAGAGGATTCCAGTTAGCTGGGCTGTCTTACTTAAGACTCCTCCTTTGTTCCTTTAACTGAGTTTTATTACTTATCTTCAAAAAAACAAACAAACAAAAACACTACAGATCCCTCTCAGCCATTCTTTCCATAGTTAAGCCAAGGAAGATTACATATGGTAAACAGTGACATGGATAAACAACCCGAGAACTTTATCTGAAGAAGGAAAGAGGCAACACATTCAAATGGCAACAATGCTGATTCTAACACTTGATTAGCTTTATCAAATTCACTGTATCCATGAGCCTCTTAGGAGCCAAAAGAGAAAAGATCTATTCCTTGTCTCCAAAGAAGTTTATTTCATTGCTAATTAATCAAATAGCACATTCTCGCTGCCTTGTGAGAGTGTAGTATTTGAGAGTGTGCTGTCTGTATAGAGCCAGCGTGGTGAAGTGTTTTGAGTGTTAGATTATGACCCTGGAGGCCAGGGTTCAGTTTCCCACTTCACCATTGAAACCGATGTTACCTCAGTGGCAGACCCTGTTCCGGGGGGAAACAAAATTGATATCAAATATGACTTCCATGCCAGAGAGGTTGCTCGGGCGGGTGCGCAGACAAATAGGTCAAACAACCGAACTTAGGTCAAGGCCAGGAAAATCCCTAGTCACGTTTCCCAAGGAGACCTCAGGCTAGACACGTTCACACGAACAAGGTTCCTCAGCCACAAATAGCCAACTTGAAGCAATTACCAGGTCTTCCCCAGGTTGAGCAACTCCAACTTTGGCGAATCCTACAAGGGCGAAGTCCATTTACATGAACCAATCATGCAACCATCGAGTCACTATTTTGTGGCATTTTTTCCTTTTATTTTGGCCACTGAGAGAGGGCTTGCCCTCCAGGTACATTCTGCTCTATAAATAGTCCCTGTTTTTGAGAGTCTCTTTGGAGAACTCACCGCCACACTAGCAGACCAGCACTTTGTTAGTTGAGTGTTCCCCTCAGACACCTCTCTTCGCTGAGCTCCTTCCTTCTCGCCACTTCCCGGACTGAAGACTTCTGGACAGGTGCAGTATCACTGCCTTTACTCCCTCTCTGCTATATCCCCTATAATTTTTCACCTCCTTCCCTTCTCAATAGGCCTTGTGTGTGTGAGTAAGTGACTGTGTTGGTGCATGAGATTGTATTTGTTAATAAAATCCATTTATTAGTACAATTGTCTGGCTTTTGCTTGGTCTGTCCCTATAAAAATTGGGTAGAAGATCCTGCTGGACTACCGTGCCCTTTGCTCTGCTAAGGCCAGTGCTCTGCTAATTTTCCAATCTTTGCATCTTTGGAGTGAATCAAGGTGTCCCCAGGGGACCCCCAGAAGTCAGGGTAACATCACAGACTCTCAACCCAGAAAACCCCATGATATGGCAACCCTAAGGAGAACCTAAGTCAGAAATGACTTGAAAGCACACCAACACACAACAACAAAAACTTGTGCTCAGGGCACAAAGCCAGCAACATCTGAACTCCTAGAAACTGTCTTTTTAAACAAGCTGCTGAAGAGAGCACTGGAAATCTTTTTGCTCACTGATCTCTTACACACACAAATACACTGGTGTAACAGACTGCTTTCAGTGAAAAGCTCTCCGCAACTACTCAGTTTTCTTTTCTTTGGCCCAAGGACATAATGCTTAGATAGGTATATTTTCCTTAAACCAAGCTTTCCAAGTATCATTCACCTGACTGCTTTAAGGGGATACATTTTCCCTCTAGATGACCAGGTCTGACCAAACATCTTTGCTCTGGAATTCATCCCTCATATGAGTTTAACCTTCAAAAATTGAAATCTATAGCCCATGCTTGGCCTAGTGCTAAGTGATCCACATGTGATCCAGTATTTTGAGTTTCATGTAACCAACTCGTAAAAAACAAGCAATACAGGTACATTTTGTGTCAGATTTCATGCCTCAGATCCTCTAAATGTCTGTATCAGCTTCATTATCTCTGTTAGTTTTGTATCCTTGGGTTATTTTTCTGTTTATTATTCTCTTCAATGTACCAGTGCCATGCCATGTGGAACCACAAAGGTTCACAGTTTCTTCCCTTATTCTGTCTTGGGCCCGGTGCTGTTCAATATCTTCATTAATGACTTGGATGAAGGAAAAGAGGGCACGCTGATCAAATTTGCAGATGACACCAAATTGGGAGGGGTTGCTAATATGCCTGATGACAGGATCAAAATTCAAAAGGACCTGGACAGATTGGAGAGCTGGGCCAAGGCTAACAAAATGAATTTCAACAGAGAGAAATGTAAGGTCCTACACTTAGGCAGAAAAAAATGGTATGTAGAAATATAGGATGGGGGACACGTGGCTGGATAGCAGTATTTGTGAAAGGGACCTAGGAGTCTTAATAGACTACAAGCTGAACATGAGTCAGCAGTGTGATGCGGTAGCCAAGAAAGCCAATGCAATTCTTGGTTGCATCAATAGGAGTATGGTGTCTAGATCGAGGGAGGTATTGGTGCCACTTTATTCTGCTTTGGTTAGACCTCATCTTGAATACTGTGTCCAATTCTGGGCACCCCAATTCAAGAAGGATATGGATAAGCTGGAGCAGGTCCAGAGGAGGGCAACCAAAATGGTGAGGGGTCTGGAAGACATGCCCTATGAGGACAGACTTAGAGAGCTGGGTATGTTTAGTCTGCAGAAGAGAAGGTTGAGAGGGGACATGATAGCCATGTTTAAATATTTGAAGGGATACCATGTCGAGGAGGGAGTGGGCTTGTTTTCTCCTGCTCTTGAGACCAGGACAAGGAGCAATGGATACAAGCTGCAGGAGGGGAGATTCCACCTGAACCTCAGGAAGAATTTCCTGACGGTCAGGGCTGTCCGGCAGTGGAATGTGCTGCCACGGAGTGTGGTGGAGCCTCCTTCTTTGGAGGTTTTTAAGCGGAGGCTGGATGGCCACTTGTCAGGAGTGCTTTGAGGGTTTTCCTGCATGGCAGGGGGTTGGACTGGATGGCCCTTGTGGTCTCTTCCAACTCTACATTTCTATGATTCTATGATTCAGCTTCACCACTGCTTATCTCTGAAGGATAAAAAGAGTAATGCTTTTTTGATGCAGCTGCATGTTCTTGTTTCTAGATGTACCAAGGTTGGCTATGGCTCCTGAAATCAATTATGGGGCTGTGACTATCAAGCTGGGCACATAAACGGGAATGTACAACCTCAGCCTCAAACCTCTATTGCAGGATTTGGGAACCTATGGCTCTCCACATGTTTTAGACCGTAGTTCCCACCAGTTTTAGCCAACTTGGATAATGGTAAGATATAAGAGGAGTAACAGTTTTCCAACATCTGAAGGGTGACAGAAACTTCCCATTCCTATTTATATAATCAATTCAAGAGATTGCAATATTTGAGAATTCTTTGCTTTGCACCAACAGCATACGATATTTAGATTTTACCAGCATGGCAACCAGCTGTCAGTACTTCTGTTAACTGACACACCTTCCTGGTAGAAATAAAAGTGAACTGTTCCTAAGAGCACTACTTCTACAACATTCAGACCTGAACAAAGAGAAGGATAGACTATTCCCAAACAGCCCTCGTTTAACTGAGACATCCATCACTGCATTATTGGTGGGCTCCCCCTGGTGATCTATGGAGACATCACATCATGCCAGGAGAAAACTGCAATTCACATTGCATTTGCAGTGCCCCAAGAAAGAGCTAGAAGTCTTTCAAGCTATGCTTCTTGATCAAGAGATAGGTTATTCTCTCCAACACTGCCAGTTCTTACAGGTCTTCTGGGAAGGACATGGCACTGCTATTTTCAAAGTTCAGCTCCCTTGGAAATGACCAGCAAACACACAACAGAGATGATTCACATGGTATCACATTTTGGTTCCTTGGAGAGTTCCCTCGAAATTACTTCTCAGCCTAAAGGTTTAAGGTGAGAACTATGGTGACAAAACTGAAGAGAGTCCAGAAATACTCATGCCTTCCCATACACAGAGCTACCAAACTATTCCACATTTTCTGAAATAAGGAATTACCAGCCATATCTTTCCGGTGATAAGACAGGTAAGCTTTCCCATATAAACAGTTTTAATCACAGGAACAGCCTGTATCGAAGCTATTATAATTTCAAACAATCTCACATATAGAAGTAGTCCTCAGTTTTAACCTGAGGAACTAATTCTTGAAGATCTTAGAATTATTAAGAACACTTTGGTCTAAGATTACAAGCACACATCTCAATCTCATAATAATTGTCTCAAAGCAAATACTTTGCATTAATTCATCTCTTGCGATTTCCTTCTTCCAATCTTACAAAACACAAGGAGAAACAGACGTTGCCCATCTAGTACCAACTCTCTATATCATACATCTGCAAAAGCTTTCCCCTTACTTTTAATGGAGGTAGCTGTCTGCAGGTTCTTATATTTCTCTGGTGGAGGAGGAGTAACAGGAGCAGCACGACGTGCTTGTGGTGGGATCTAGAAGAAAACCATTTTAGAACAAATCAAAGGTAGCAGTGGCAAGCAAAGCACACATGACAGAAAACATTTTTTCGTGTGTGTATAAATTTGTCCCAGCATTATATTTTCACTCATTAAAGATGCCCCTAGAGAATGGGAATGTTAACAATCATCAGCTCCCTTCAAGAGTAAAGCAGAACCTCTGAACACGTTGCCTTCCTCTCTACTGATGACAAGAAAAGCAGCATCCTTAATTGCTATGTTCAGCAGTGTTCTGCATTTGTGCCGCACAGACCTGTCAAACACGTACACTTCGTGATGCTCTCAAACCCTCCACAGAGGCAGTAAGCCATGTGCATATTAGATAGATACTCGGAGTGATCCATGCAACAAATTATGCTCACAAAGGGATAAAGACAAAGAGGAAACAAATGTAGACTTCCTTCATCTTAATTCATACAGAGCATTTTTTAAAATGCATACTGGAAAAAAGTCTCAGGCTAGACAAGGCCATTTACAATGCCATTCATTCCCTGCAGAGGCTCATACAGGAAAAGCTTCAACTGGTGTGCAGTGCCTAAGCTCCCCACAGCTAGGGAGTACATTTCCAAAGTCACATGCTTTTCCTCTCAGCAGGTAAGGCTGAAATATTTATTGCAAAGCATGGTGGGGGCAGGGAAAAATGGGGCTGCTGTTGGATAAAATACTTCCAATGTCACATCTAGAATGGAGAGGGGTAGCGGTCTTGTATCATAGGGCTCTACCCGCCTTACTTGAGGGAGCACAGAAACAAAAGCAGTAATTGACATATACTGTAACAGAAGTGTTGATTCAGTTCAGACAGAGTTAGGTAACCTGTGGCCCTTCAGATATTGGTCTGTGACACCCTGGTGAGGAACAATGAGAGGCGCAGCCTGGCAGCACCCTGGCACCCAGAACTTGTTCACCAAAGAATACATTTTCTGTTGATACTCAATGTTACCCTGTACACCTTGACAGAGTATGCTTCCTCCAGCTTGCATCTCCAATTATTTGGATCCCCATTAAAGCCTCTGGAATTCCCGCTGCTTAGAGGGCAGCTGGCTGGACCTCTCCTTTTGCCACTTGCACCTGCTGCTTGAGTCCAACTGGCGGCAGACTTTGCACAGCTCTGCCAAGCATTGCCACTCTTTGGGCAAAGGCTTGTTGTGTGTACTTTGCCACTTTTCTTCCACAGTTATGAATGTCTCTATGTCTCATTGTATTTTCCTTCTCTCATCTCCCTATAGCTGGCCAGTTCTCTCCTTCTTATATTTAGTGCCAAAGCTCTGAGTTTCCCTTTTCTCCTTGCTTCAGTTAAAACCTCTGGTTTAGCTCTTTTGAAGAGCAACCACTAGGGTCCTTCATGTTCTACTCCCATATCTGTCCCTCCTTGAGCTGCTTAGCTGTCACAGGTGTGTGTGTGAGATTCTATTCTTGTTCTGTGACTTCTTCAGAGGAACAGAAGAAACGTCAGCTTTTTCTTTATGGGATCTTAAAATATTCCCCAAAGATAGGGTGTTACTACACAGACTGAACAGGAAAAACTCTTGAGGTCTTCAGTTGCTTCCTATGGAATAGGATTAAACTGTGGCTATCACTGTCCTTGCAGCCTCACCCATTTCACTCAGTACATTTTTGGATATAAAGGGAAAAAAAGGGATTAATGATAGCATTTACAAAAGGAATGTCTAATACATTCTATTTACAGGATGCAACATATAAAACACTAAGGTATTTTCCACTCAATGAGAAACTGAGTTTTATTATACATGGCGATAAGATTGCTCTCTTTTGCTTTCCAAGTCTTGATCTTTACCTATACGAATGGAAATAAATTAATCAAATGGTTCTTCCAGAAGCCACCCTATTTCTTTTAGGATATTATAAAGCAAGAGAATTCAAACAGAAGTACTCTCCAAGGTTAATCATGGGACTAGGCAGCTGACATGAAAAGAACGCAAAGCCTACATTTTAGTCTGATTTGAGTAACATGAAATTTTGAGACAGACGGGTAGTAGAAGGACTAAATCAAAAGAACATTCTAATCAATGCAGACATTTCATCCCAGTAAAGACTGAGGAAATGCAAACTGCAAATCAAGTTTGATGGGTAGAAATGGTCTCAGAAAGAAGGCTGTACTGGTAAAGATGGAGATGTGGATGCTATAGTGCCCAGCAGAAAACTGTAAGGGATGGCACCTGGCAAACAAACAGATTTACAAGCATGAACTGGAGTAAAAAAGGCCACATGCTTTGTTAGGTACATCTGTAGAAGGCCTGGCCTGTAGGGGATCAGATCCAAGCACTGGCCAATACCTGGATTTGCCTCTTCACTAATAAGTGCCAAATCCTAGCCCATGTGCTGGTAAATACTGGAGCGACAAAAGCCTCTGTGTGGATCAAACACTACCTGGGCATACTTTCTCCCTCAAGGTCCAGTACAGAACCCTCACTGGGTAAGACAGACACACAGGCCTTATCTACCACCAGACTGGTTCCAATCCCATGTCAAACTGTCCAAAATTGTGATGAGTGACAAAAAGAAAAACACCATGCTTCATACATTGAAGAAAGAGAGAGGGAGACTAAAGTTAAGCTGAAGCTCAACCAGGTAGGGATCTTTTGTACCTCCCCAAAGGCCAGGACAACCACACCCATTCTGACTGACCAGTATTCCCACTTGCAACAGAAAACCCATAAAAACTATGCAGAACACTGGGAAAGAGACGTAGAGACGTTGACACTGTGGAGAAAAACGCATCAAGATCTTTGTTTCCTCCTTCTTGTTGCCAACCACAAAACAGCCTTCCAGTTAAGTCTGGGGCCATTTCTTTCTTTTACAGAGCTGCACTGGTATTAATTTGCAGAGAACTTCATAGGTATATTAAACCACTCTACTTGTTGAGCTCTAAGAATTACACTGAGAATGTATTTCTGAGATATATTTAACACACTCCAACACATAATATTCCAAATAGCTCAAGTCATTTAGTATGTTACAATCACGCAGTTATGGCATATTTTGTAGAGAAATGATTTACAATTTCTTGGCAGTTCCATGATTATTGTGAGTATTTTGAATGAACATTATTATGAGTAAATTGTAATAAATAGGACAGAACTGTAGAACTAAGACAAAAATACTTTGTGAACACGACACTAATTGGAGTTAGAAATTACACTAACACAAAGACACCTTGAATTCTGTGCTTGGAAAAAGGCAGGATATTAATTAAATATCACTGAGACCTCAGTGTAGTTGACTTAAGCTAAATCTCAATTGTGAGTGCCAGCCCAGACTGCACTGTTGAGAGGGATTCCCATGGTTCACAGGAGCGCTGTATCTCTCACTAGGAAACCACTCTATCTTGGGTCTAGATTGTAGTATTGGGCCAAAGAGAAAGACCAGGAGTACTGCTGGTATACTGCTACTGTTGTCTAGGATCTCCCTAAATGAGATGACTGAGATGGTCTCTGGTCTGATATCAGAAGAACTGAGGACAGCTATCCTCTTCTCATTTCTGTATAAACCTGCTTGAGAACTGAGATCTATTGGAGGGAGGACGTGGGAGAGGGCTTTCTCTGTGGTGGCACCCCACTTGTAGAGGGGTCCAACTGGTACCAACATTGGGAACATGGTAGTGCCAAGTCAAAGCTTGGCTTTTTATTAAAGTTTTTGGGCCTATTTTTATGCAGGGTGCACATATCTTTTGGTTGTTCTGGTTTTAATGCGTAGGCTATTTAATTGTTAAAACTATTGTTATTATTTGTTTTGAATTGAATTAAATTTGAACTGAAGTTATTGTAAGCTTCCCTGAGATCTCTGGATATACAGTAGGAATATACAAATTTTAATTAATAAATAAGTAAATAAATAAATAAAATGTTTCACTCAAAGGGGATGGTTCAAGTTGTTAACAGTCCAACTCACAGCGCAAGTTATATTCTCAGTTCAATCTTTGCTCCAAGTTGTGAGACAGATGGTTCAAAGTCTGCGTGCTCATTCCAAACCACTGCCATTGACAGGAAAAGGGCCAAGGAGGTGAGGAGAAAGTTTCTTAGAAGGTCCAGTAGAGGAAATGTGTTTAGAAGAAAGGAAAACCAAATCACCCGGTTTGTAAGGTGGGTTCGGCTATCGTTTGCGAAGTAGTTTCCTCGTCTGTTGGGGCGTCTCCTGTAGCCGCGGCTGGGTCTTTAGAAGTGCGTTTAGGTGTTTGTTTTCCAGCTAGGGTTTTGCGGTTGCTGTCTTTCTTCTTGGTGTCTGTTCGTTCTTCTTTAGTTCCAGTCGGAGCTTGCTTCTCTGGGCAGTTGCTGGCAAGGTGGCCTGTTTTGCCACAATTAAAGCACATGCCCAAACGGAGGCGTTTGTTCCGTTCCTCGGTGTTGAGGAAGGTGGAGTGGCGAGGTTGCTGTTTTGGTGTGTCTTGGCGTTGTTGGGTCAGTTGTACCGCCTGAGTAATTCCTTCCACTTCAGTGGCTAGCCTAATCCAGCCCAGCAGGGTTTGTGGATTAGCCTGTATTAGGCATCCGTGCAGTATATCAGGATTTAGGCCATCTTTATACAGCTCAATCAGAATTTCATCGTTCCATGGAACTTTGGTCGCTAAGTTTCTAAATTCACGGGAGTATGTTCCCACATCATTTCTGCCTTGTTCTGCCAGAGAGAAGTGCATGCAGGATAATAGATTGCCCTGCAGGGTGAGCGACCAGTTTGGATGGTCTTCATTCAACCAGCCTGATGGATTCCTGAATGTTTTGTGCATTGTGGGAGAACTAAGCCGGTGAACTAAGCTGCTCATGTCCTAGTTTCACTTTGGAATAGCGAGGTATAAAGAACCATTCATACAGAAGCTTCTGATGGTGCTATGGTGCTGCTTCAGCTCACTGTATGCCAGTAAACTGGGAGCAACAAATAATCCGGATGAACACAAGAAGAGAAATGGCACAAGGCATATTGTGAAGCTGACCAAAAACATGTCAGAACATGTAGTTATGCATAATATGTGGAAGCACGACACTACCCCACCCCAAATAAGGCTTATCTTTCTTCTTTCTCTGCATGCACGAGTAGCTCATCTGAGAGCTTTAAAATTTATGAATACCTGCTCTGGTGAATAGAGGTCTGGATCCTTCAGAAGCTTACTGTAACATTTTTTTGAACACTTTGTGGATAAAAATTACTCATCTTCATAATGGCCTTGATGTTGTTATTGCAATAGATCCATACAAGCTGTAGTGCAGTTATTTGGGATGAGATTCAGATGATGGAGCCTGAGAATGTGATGCACTTGTCCCACACATTCTCTTGATCCTTGCCCTTCATGGATGACTAAAGTTAGCCAAAGGCATCTGGCTTGATAGTCCAATGCTGCTTGGTGTACAGGAGAGTTGCCTGTTGCTATTTAAAAAAGAGTTGTGTGGCTGCTCTTAAAAACAAACAAACAAATAACCTGGGCCCATGGTTCCCAAGAACTAACTGCCACCTAATCACTGGAAGCCTGTGATAATGCATCTGTGGGCATTCTTTTATGATAACAATTATCTATGCCCATTTAAGTCTGGCTTCATGCCTTATTACAACCCCAAATCAGACTTAGACACCCTGCTGGATGACCAGTATAAAACCGTGAAGGTGTAAGTGCATCCTCAGTAGCTTTTGATATCATTAACAATGGTATCTTTCTGGCTCAGCTCACTAGTTTGGTAGCTGGTGTGTCTGCACTTCAGTGGTTCAATTTCTGTCTACAACACAGATTGCAGACATTGGTATTAAAAGACTTTCAGCCTCTTGGCAGCCTTGCCATGGGGCATCGCTAGGTACTATTTTTCTTCCTTTAATGCTCCTCATTCAATATCTTTACAACATTGCCGTGAGCAGTCATCAGGAAACATACAGCAAAGGGTCTTCTCTTCCTCTGTCATTTCTGAATCAGATGCAGCTGTGCAGGTTCTAGATTGGTGTCTTGGATGCACTTGTTAGGCTAGTTGGCAGCCAGTTAACTGAGAATGAATCCTGGCAAGATAGAGGTCTTGGAAGTGAATGTTTCCCTCACCCAGGGAACATGTGGATTACCTGTTTTGGATACTTTTTTTCTTTAACTATCAAGTATTCAGTTTGGAAATACTCTTGGATCCATCTTTGATGTGGGAGGATCTAATGACTTCAATGACTTTCAACCAGTATGCTTGTTGCGGTCCAGGTACTGCTAACTATTGTAACATGCCTTATCTGTGAGTCTGTCCTTATTGCTGGTCCAGCAGTGTCAGCCAGAACAGAATGCTTCAGTTAGGTTTCTAAGGTGGGCAACCTATCAGCAATACATTACCCCTTTGCTGTAGGAAATGCACCACCTGCTTGCCACTGTTGCTGTTGTTAGTATATAAATCCCTAACCAACTTTGGACCTAGTTAACTGTCAGACAAACCCATTCAGACCTTGAGGTCATCTGGAGAGGCCCTCCTGGAAGTGCCACACATTCCACAGTCATTCAAATGAAGGCATTTAGGGTGGTGGTATCCCCCCACTGTGGAATATTTTCTCTCCCATATTCAACATGAGACAACATTTTTTTTAAAAAATTAAGATACATTAAAAGTTTATTTATGAAAGCTGCCACATGTAGTCCAAACTACCATCACTTTCATGAGCAATATAAATATGTTGTGTATTCTTTATATTAGCTTCAGTTGTATTTCAATTATCAACTAAAGTTTGATTCGGTGGGTCTACTTTACTTGAGACTACCCAATGGGATTCAGACCACTGTATATTTAATTATTGTTCTATCTTTGAAATCTTTAGACCTTATCTTATAAATACTCATGAACAAACAGTACTTCTGAAACTACAAAATGAAGAGTTGGTACTTACATGAATGGTCATTCTGGGATGACAGGAGGAGCAATCCACTATGTATGGGTTGTGATCCTCGCACCAGCTAATGCAGAAGCCGTCCTCGCACCAACAGAAAAAACGTTTAACTGCTCCAGTCTCTCTCCAGTCAGTTCTTTTCGCTAGCATAACAGATAAAACCTGGTTCCCACCACACATCTCTAGAAATTCCTCTCAATGTAGTGGTGAGCGTGGATTGCTCCTCCTATCATCCCAGAATGACCGTTCACGTAAGTACTAACTCTTCATTCTCGGGATGACAGCAGGATCAACCCACTACATATGGGACCTTCCCAAGCTGTACCATGGGTGGGCCTAGAACTATAACACTGCCTGCAGAACATGACGCCCAAAAGCCACCTGTGCAGACTTGTATTTGTCCAACTTGCAATGCTTAATAAAACTTGTCAACTCCTTCCACCCAGCTGCACTGCAGACATCTTCCAAAGAACACGATGAGGTGAAGGCCACTGAAGTTGCCATCAATCTTGTGGAATGTGGCCACACATTCGTTGGTCGCAGCTTCTTTGCATAGTCATAACAAAGAAATATGCAGGCTTTGATCTATCCAGCAATGACAGATTTACTGGCCCGCTGACCTAAAGTCTTTGGTTGGAAGGATACCAGCAAAGCATCCGACCGCCTAAACTCCCTTGTCCTTTTAATGTAGGCCTTCACTACTCTTCTCACACCCAAAGTGTGCCACTTTTTCTCCAATGGATGTACTGGCTTCGGACAGAAAGTTGGCCAATGAATCTCTTCCAGCCTAGATGTTGATGATACACACTTTGGCAAGAAGGAAAGATTGAAGCCCAGTGTTAACCTGTCCTGCTCAAACTTGCACATATGTTCACTCACAGATAGTGCTGCCAACTCTGACACCCTCCGGGACGAAGTGATCGCGAGTAGAAAGGCAGTTTTGAAAGATAGCAGCCTCAGAGATGATTCTCTTAGTGGCTCAAACGGTGCCGCTGTTAAAGTATTCAGCACTAGATTCAAATCCCATGAGGGTAACCTATGCATGGTTGGAAATGAAGTCAAAGTTGCACCCCTCAGAAATCTCCTAATATGAGGATGTTTCGAGTAAGATTCTCTTTCCAAATTCAGAATCGCTGACAGCACAGCCACTTGTCTCTTCAAGGTGTCCAGGCGCAAACCTTTCTCTAAACCATCTTGCAGGAAGTGTAAGTTATGTGAAACATTCACTTCTGCCACACTAACCTTGTTAGCTTCACACCATCTCTGAAAGGTTTTCCAAGGTCTATCATATATCCTCTGGGTGGCCTCTCTGTGGGACCCTAATATAGTCCTGACTACACTGTCAGCATACCCCTGTTGTGCTAGAAATTTCCGTTCAATTTCCAGGCTGTCAGACTCAACCGACTGGGGTCCAGATGGCATACTGGACCCTAGGTGAGTAAGTCCACTCTCAATGGCAACCTCCATGGTGATGCTTGGGACATCTGTAGCAACATCAGAAACCAAGGTCTCCTTGGTCAGTATGGTGCTATCAGTATCACTGATGCTTTTTCCCAGCGGATTTTTGACAGAACTCTCTGGACAATGCGAATTGGAGGGAACGCGTAGTGCATCCCCGCAGGCCATGTCACCGACAGAGCATTGTGTGCTTCCGCAGCTTCGCTACCATCAATTGAGAAATACTTTTTTAACTTGGTACTTCCACCAGAAGCAAACAAGTCCACTTGTAATGGACCAAAAAATACTCATCAAACAGCGGAATACATCTGCGTTGAGAGACCACTCTCCCAGGTGCAACCAATTTCTGCTTAAGTAGTCTGCTTGAACATTCTACTCTCCCTTCATGTGCACTGCCGCAATCGATCTCACGTGCTTCCCGGCCCACCGGAGCAGCCGCGTTGACTCCATTACCAAGGACACTGAATGCAATCCACCCTGTTTGCAAATGAATGCTTTGACTGTCATATTGTCCGTGAAAACCTTCACATGTTGATCTTTCAACAGACGCAGAAATCTCTGCAGCACTAGTTGTACAGCATTCAACTCTAGGTAGTTTTTATTGTACTGCTTGTCTGAAGAAGTCCAAATGCCTTGCACTGAGTAACCTTTGCAGTGAGCTCCCCATCCACAGAGACTAGCATCTGTTATCACATGGACCATACTTTGAATATGAAAGGGAACTCCTGAAGCAACATTCTTCTCCTTCAACCACCAAGTAAACTCCTTCCGAACTTGTTCTGGTACTGTCACCTTGTAATGTTTTTTCATAGATACTGCCAACTGGTGTTTCATCAGCAGTCTCTGAAGAGGTTTTGCATGGGAACTTTCCCACTGAACTAACTGTGTTGTTGAGATGAAAATTCCCATAACCTTTGCAAGGTGCATTAGCTCTACTGACTTGTACTCCCACAATCTGCATGTTTCCTGTCTTAGTTTCACTAACCTGTCCTGGGGAAGATACATTCTCCCCTGCAATGAGTCTATCCTTGCTCCTAAGTGTGTCAGTACCATGGTTGGATTCAACATGCTCTTCTCGAAATTGAGAAGGAAGCCGTAATCCAGCAACGTTTGTATTGTCAACTGTACACCCTTCCTCAATTTGATCTCTGACTCTGCCTTCAGCAAGATATCATCTAAGTATGGGTATAACTGCACCCCTTGTACCTGGAGAAAAGCTATCAGTGGAATCAGCACCTTTGTTAACACCCGAGGTGCTGATGCCAACCCGAAAGGCAGTGTTTTGAACTGGTAGTGGCAATCCTGGTAATGAAATCTCAGGTATCTCCTGTCCTCTTCACTCATGGGGACATGTAAATATGCCTCCTTGAGGTCTATGGACGTCATGTAATCCCCCACAGACAAATTCTCCTTGATTGTCTGCAGAGTTTCCATTTTGAACTTCTGATATGCCACAAAAGTGTTGAGATACCTCAGATTCAACACGAGTCTGTACTTGCCATTGGGTTTGGGAACCACAAAAAATACTGAATATACTCCTGAAAACTCCTGTTGTTCTGGAACCCTCTCATCGCACCTATCTGCAGCAACTGAACAATTTCCTGATGAATAATTTGTTGTTTGCTTTTGTCTTTTGACACTGGGGATGGAAGGAATCTGTCTTTCAGTCTCGTGTGGAAACTTATTGTGTACCCCTGAGTTACCACCATTAAAACCCAGCGGTCTCATGTTATCTGAGGCCATCTGTGCCCGAAAGACAGAAGTCTTCCCCCCACCGATTCCTGTTGACTGTCAATACTGAGGTTTTCCTTGCTTGGAAGTATTTCCAAGCTTCCCTTGTTCTTGTCTAGCATATTGGAATTGTCTATTAAACTGTGGTCTCTGTCTATTCCACTGATATCTACCAGATCTATACTCGGACCCTCTTCCAGAGTAACCATATGGTCTTCCCCCACAAAAGGAATAGTTTGAACTCCAAAAACTTCTCCTATCCACTTTCTTTTTTTGCAAAGTGGGCATTACCTGCTTCTTCTCTTTCATCTCCGCTAGCACTTTTTCTAATGCCTGACTTCCAAACAACAAATCTCCCTTAAATGGGACAAAGGCCAAATTACTGCAAGATTTTTGATCAGCCTCCCAGTGCCTTAACCACAAAGAGCATCCTGCTATTGTTAACAAATTTATATTTCTTGCTGCAAATGCTGCGGAATCATGACCCGCATCTGCCACATACTTCAGAACTTTCTGGACTCTTTCCACTGCTCTTAGCAACTCTTGCATACTTAGATCCTGAGAATCCAAAATATCCTGTGACCAGAGAACAGCTGCTCTAGCAAACAGAGATGCAGCTACTGAAGCTTTAATTACTAAAGATGCTGCCTCATGAGCCTTCGTCAGAGACGTTTCTGCCCTTCTCTCATCTACTTCTTTTAGTTGGGTGTCCCCCTCCCTGGGGACAATTGCCCCTGAAACCAACCCTGCAATTGGGGCGTCCACTGGGGGCACCTTAAGAAATTCAACATCTGCCTTCACAAATGAATATAACTTTTGACTATAAGTTAAAAATTTCTTAGTACTCCACTGAGAGGACCACTCACTCATTATCACATCCTTGAAAAAATCTGGCATAGGAATTTCCATGCCTCTAGCCTCCTTCTTTCTAATTACAGAAGCTAGTTTACCTTCCTTACTGATATTGTCAGCCTCCTGTTCCTTACAGCTGTCCAGTCCTAATGTCTGCAGTACTCTCTGCAGAGTACCATGGAAAGCCTCTGATTCAAACATCCTATCAGAGTCCATCCTTTCCTCCTCCTCATCATCAGAACACAAAAAATCCTTTTCCTCCATATTATTAAAATCCTCTTGTACTTCATTCTCCTCTTCACTCTCTTCTACCTCCTGATGCAAGCTTTTCCTTAAATTCCTCTGCTCCACATTCACATCCTTTTCCTTAAAACCTTTCCTTTTGTCTGCTGATGCCTTGTCTTTAATGCTTCTGTTCCTCAAGTTGCTAACACTTGGTCTCTCCTCTTGTTCTAATCTCCTTCTTTTTGCTGCTGGTAATCCATTGTCATTTTCAGCAGAGTCAGATTCATTCATGTTTGTTTTTGTGAATTTATTTGATTAAAAGGAGTAAATTGATTCTGTAAATTTGTATTTTTAAATAAGTTCATCATATTGCACATAGCTGGTTTTGGAAATCACATGTATTAAAATTCACTAGCGGCCTCTGTGTATTAAAAAGTGCCTGGATCTGAGTTTGCACAGCTTCTCTCAACAATTGATTTATCTCACCCCAAAATTCATCCCTGGGGTTTGGCAGTGGCCCACCTCGTGAGCCTAACTGTGACTCACATGCCTCGCTATCCGTTTCATGTCTCTGAACTGGAGCACTCTCTAACCATCCTGTTAGGAAGCGCTTAAAATCAGGAGTTATCTTTACCTGGTCGAAGAAGGACTGGCTGAGCTTGGCCGAACATGGCTCCATAGCAGTAGAGGCCGCCGCTCTTTCTGCTTCCACAATTCACCCTGTGATCGGGTTAGTGTCACTGCCTACATGAGTTATGGCTCCGCCCCTTGAGCCTCCCTCAGAAGCCTCCGCGGCTCTGCTGGGAGCAGGCGACGACATCTTAGAATGCTCGTTTTCAAGATGGTGCCTGGGAGCCTCAATTGTTTCTGTGCCACCACTGCCTTCTTCAGGAGCTTTTTAGTGCTCCCGGACTTGTCAGCCTTCTTTGCCTTTTTGTCTGACACACTTTTCTCCTTTACTAATGGTTTTTGACTGCCTGTGGCTCGTTGCTTGCCACCAACAATCCACTTCACCTTCACTGGAGCTTAAAAAGAATTTTCTTAAGTCTGTTCTGTATTCCTCCTCCAAGACGCCCTGCGCTTTGTGTCTATGGGCAGAACCTCCAGTGCCATCATCCGTGATCTGCTGTACTGCGGTTTTCTGGACGGAATGTTGTTTCTCTTTGTCCGAGCCCAGCTGTACAGCGGTACTCCAGACTAAATCACCTTTAGTCACTCCATGACCACTCACATTCTTCTCCATAGACATTTTATTTCCTTCTCCTCTCAAGCTCTTCGCTTTCCTTTCTAAATCCTGCTCCATTTTAGTAAAAACTTAATGCACCTAGCTGGTTCACAGGAGAAATTAAAACTGACCAGAGAGGGACTGGAGCAGTTAAACGTTTTTTCTGTTGGCACGAGGATGGCTCTTATATCGGCTGGTGCGAGGATCACAATCCATACGTAGTGGATCGATCCTCCTGTCATCCCAAGAATGTTATGTTTCTTAAAACAAAGGTAGGATTATAGCTAAATTTATCCCATGCTTTAATGAAACCTGAGGCCTACCTTCTGCCATTATTCTTTGTGCCAAGCCAGGATAGTCTGATGATTACCTTAAAAAAACACACTTCCAGAGAAGAGCTTAAAAATAGATACTGGAACAAAACTAGTTTAAAGAAAATGAAAACTGCAACATTGACTAAAACCAAAATGGAAATAAGACAACAATGAAACCATTTCTTCATTTAGAAACTATCCATCTTCCACTGAAGACAGAGAATGTATTCTCAGAATACTGGCGACTGACTTCTATAAATACACTTCTACCAAGGACAACTTAATCTTAATTACGTGACATATCCTAAAAACTACAGGTTCCTGAAAATGTTAGATATGACCAGGACCAGCAGGATGTAGCTTTCCATTTCAGCAGCTGACTTCAGTGGAAGCTGCAAGAAGTTCCCATGAAACTTCTCAGTTTGACCTCTATTTGTCCTTCATTTACAAAGAGATTGAGAACTGTACTAAGTGGTGCTCAGGAAATCCATCTTAAATGGAATTTCTGATTTGTGTAAACATAGGTTATTTTTAAAACTCACATTTGAAGCTCTCAAGATTATGAGCCAATATCTTCACTACTGCAGTGAAGGTAGAAACTCATCTCAAAGGCAGAACTATACCTTACACCAGCAACCACATATTTCTCAAAAACATGACTGCTGGCTATCATGAATAAACTTGTGTGCGTTGGGAGCAAGGGTTTTACTCTTCCTTCCAATTGTTTCTCCTATGAACCCCCTACAACAGCCAAGCATCTTCTACTTTCAGAGCATATCCCAGAGGAAAGGATGAAATTACTTGAGAGAGAAACACTGTGTGTGAGGAAGCAGCTGATGAAGGAACAGTTATACACATCCTTCCAATTCATATATATAATCTAGCATTCTGAGACAAACATAAGCTTGTGCCCACACTTATCACATAATACACAATTTTGTTCTCAACCTATAGAGTCAATCTGGGCTTCCTCTGCTAGAGTTTTGCAGAAGGATAAAAAATAACCCAGTTTTTAAACCATTTGTGTTGTCTTGCCATTTTTCTTGACACTGGCCAAAAATGAGAGCCTGTGAAATTGAAAAGTTTCAGGTCAATTTCATGCTTCTGATCCTTGCTAAAAGAAACACAAACAAAATAATTTCTTAAGGAATGTAAGGGAGAAACAGCAGAAGAATTTCCCTCACCCCAATCTTCCTTCACTTTTTACCAGCCTAGCAGACATTCATACATGAGAACATACCATCAGTCACACTCTTGTATTAGTTCCACAAACGGATTGTTTCAGGTTAATAACACTTGTGCTTGCCGAAGATACCTGTGTAGAAACAAAGATTCACCCACACTTGCCAAGAAATCCAGAAATGTCTCAAGTTAAAATGATTTCAGACTCCAACAGAGCATGCATTTTCCAAGCCCAGCTCATCATCAAATTTCATTTATCCAAAGGACAGAACTATCACTGTGCTTCTGATAGAAAACTGGGAGGATTACTGGTTTCAGAGAATGTGTCCTGTAATCTGTGTACTCCAAACACTAATGCCCTCTTTCCGAGATATTTTGATGGCAATGTAGTCTGTGGACCCTCACATTTTCTTTCCTTTTTTTTTTTAAGGAACAAGTTAATTGCTCAGATAGGAACAGTGATGGTGATATTAACAGAAGGCCAAGGTTAAAGCCAGGAAATAAGTTTTCAATGTGCAAGGAAGAGGGTACCTAAAAATCAGTACAAGCTAGCAAATGTTTATTCTTCAATCTGCATAGTCTAAGGATAGAGAAATACTTTTTCTCCCTGTGATTACAACTTTGTCACCTGACATAATGTGCAAAACATGTTACTCCAGAGCCCATTAAAAAGAAAAAAGACTATCCATAAATATTTTACAAGATTGGGTATGAGATGCTTCCTTCTCATGAGTCAAGGTAAATGTTTTGCTGGAACTTCTCTTACAGTAGATGAGAAATACAGATGGGAAGACAATTCCACTGCTCATCTTTCTGTCTGTACAGAAGCATCAATAGTTTCTTCTGTTTCTTCCAAAAGATGTAAATAGATCGAGAAAGATGTTGTTATAGCAGGTGACATGCTCCATTTCATCCAAGTCAGCTCTTTGGTTCCTATCAATGTTAATGTCCCCAAAATCATTACAATAAACACATCGCCTTCGTTTCAAGTAAGACATATCCTTACTCTTCTTCGGGAAACAGATCTCTCTCCAAGCCCATATTTTGGTAGGTAAATAGTTTCACCACCATGCTATCAACTTCAGGATTCAGTCTAAAGACACACCTGGAAGCTACAGAATGCATGATGTATATTTAAACATAAGCAAGACTCTCTTTACAAGTCATATTTCCTGTACTTCCTTTGTCATTAGTGAAGAAAAGCATGGAAAGTATATTAGTTCTGTGCAAGGGAGTAAGAACTCTTCCTAGCTATCTCAATAAGGAGTAGATGTAAATCTTCTTCATATTTAAAATGAGTTTGGAGGATGGAAGCAGTGAGACAAAACATTAAGCTGTTCGTTTCTATCATAGTTTTTCCAACTTCTTCCCCAGGGAATTTTCAAGCCTTTAAAAGCATGTCATTAAGATTACTGAATACGCTAACTGACTCCCAAAACTCTCTCTCATACTAGCTTCCTCCTGGGGATACAAAAAAAAAAAGCTTTGCAAATGAATGAAGCTCTGAAACCAGGTCTACTGTATTTCATGCTAGTGAGGTAAATGGAACATAAGAACAAGCTGACACTTGCCAATCCATTACTATCACCTATACTTACCTGCCTTCTTGTTAAAACAGAACACCCTGAGATGGAACCAAGCAGATGACAAGTATCATTTTTTTCCCTTTCAATGATCTATGACTGATATGAATCTATGGGCTTTCAGAGTTTACATAACTTCTAAATGTCATGTTGGCACAATTAAGAAATATCTCTGATTTGTTTTCATTGTTTCTTTATATTAATTCTTCAGGATCAGCATATATACCAAATGGGACACTGAACATTAAGGATTAATTATCTCCCTACCTAGGAAAACAAAAACAAAAAACATGCAGAAGAGACCACACAAGATAAAAGATGCAAATATACCAGTAACACTACCTGGTAAGGGCCATCTCCCTCCTCTTGGGTATCTGTGTTAGGCAGGCTGTGCTGCCGCTCATATCCGGTCCTGCAGACACCATTGGGCTGCCTGGTTAGGTCTAGATGGTGATCACTGGTGGAAGGAGTCATCCCCTGAGTGGACGGTGAGTGACCTTTGCGAGAAACAGTTTCCTTCCGATGATGGATCAACTTCCTACAACATAAGGCAAACAGTCAGATAGAGGAGACAAGCCTTGAGCGACTGATCCTAAGTTACAACACGGCAGACAACATACAGATGATCTATCACTGCATAAATAATGAGGATCTCATTTCAGTGAAAAAGTAACACCACTAAACTAACAAGGAGGTGTAGGGTTAGGAAACAGTTTGTTTAAAAAGGACCAGATTCCTTCAACCACGACGCATAGAGTTAAGAAATGAATCACTTTTTACCACTTGCTGCACTTATGCTCATGACTCCCAAAAGAATTAACGGCAAAAGGATTTGGGGTACAAAGGGCACGTCTCAAGTGAAACTGAAGTAGCAGCTTTGCAACACAGATCACTGTGAAAGGAACAGTTCTAAAGAAATCTGTTTTCAAACATCAGAACATTTCAGTCCGAACAACCCAGAAGCTTAATGGGCAAAAAGAAACTTTCTAAACTTCTTACTGCCCTTCAAGGAAATTCACTTGCAAAAGCATACACTCAGCAGCTTAAATCAGGGGTTTAAACACCTTCCAGGTGTTGTGGTAGGCTAGCATTCTTATTCCCTGGGTTAAATGTTAGATGCCACATTTAAGATAAAGCTCCCCACCCTCTGATAATAAGATCACAAAAAAACTTTGATACCTTCTTAGTTCCACGAAATTCTAAATGCAGACTATTGTAACAGCATCTTTTCCCCCAAAGCATTCAGACTTCAATCTAGAATGTACAGCTACTATTTGGAGACTCCATGAATATCATGTTGTTGGGATTCAAACCATTGTTTTGGTTGCCAAAAAGCTCATGCTATATTAGAAATTATCATGCCTCCCTAGATGGACCTCAGGATTAGTGATATGTTTGTCCTTCATGAGTATGATATACTTGTCCGTGTTACTGAACAGCAACTCCCACATATTACTTCAGTTCTTCCTCTGCTGTACTCTTCCTTTATTCCTCTCTTTATACCTTTTCTGCTTTTCTTTTATTCCCTTTTTATTATACTTAAGCTTTTCCCCCCTCTCTTTTACTGTATCTGGTAACTTGTTCTATTTATTTATCTTATTAAAATATTTCCATCTCCCCCCTATCACAAGATCTCTGGGAGGGGTACCAGTAAAACCAATATATACAGGTTAAAACAACAAAATTAATTTAAATAGTCTAACAACATATTAAACCAATTAAGTTAAAACCAGTTTAAAAATGCAAAGTAGCGTAAAAACCACGTACACAAGCATTTTCAAATAAATTAGGCCTAAAAGTGTTTGTGAACAGGTGTGCTTTTACTTGATACCTAAAATGAAGCCAGTGCTGGTGCCCACTGGGCTTCCAAGGGGAAGGTATTCCATAGCTGGGCTGCCATTGCTGAGAAGGCCCTCTCACACACTCACTGGTGGGACATAGAGGAGCCTCACCCAACAGACTTTAAGGATCTGGCAGGCACATGTAGAGAAAGACACAAATGGGGTGCCAAGTCATTTAGGGCTTTAAATGTCATCATAAGCACCTTGGATTCAGACTAGGGATATACTGGCAGCCAATGAAATTCTTTTAAGACTGGCATTATATGATGTCTATAAGGTATGCAGGTCAATAAATGAGCCACCGCATTTTGCACTGGCTGTACCTTCCAAGTCATTTTTAAGAGGAGCCCTATGTAGAATGCATTAATCTTGCAGACTACTGCCGTCTTTTTTGTTTCCTTTAGTAAATGAGTGAGGGTGGGGCATGAGCATGAGTCTGGCTGATGGGATGATTATTGGGATTTTAAAAACATTTTAATTAAAATGAATCTAAAAATCTGTATACTATTTGCACACATCAAGCAGAAAGCTCTAGCAGTCCTTCCTGGTTTGGAATATAAGGAGAAAGTACGGAGTGAGTAGAAAGTTTCTAAAGCTACAGATGGTTTGATGCTGGAATTAGCTGCCTTCAAACTTCCTGAATGGTTAGCACCTTCTCTTTCTGTTTTATATTTTCTATGCTATACATTCTTCTATAGCTCTCCTCAAAACACCTCCCCTCAAAACAATTCTAATATCATATCTCATATCATACCTATACCTATGATTGAAAGGAACCTGAAAATAATCTTAAGATCTCCTCTCTAAAGTAGCACTCCATTAATCATATCAAAATTAGTAAAAGATGTCTAAACCAAAAGGTATATTGAGAACAATTATGCAGTCTAATTTACTACAGTCATCCCTCCACATTTGCTAGAGTTAGGGGAACAGGACCTCTGTGATAGGGGGAAAAAAAACGTGAATAACTCTAGGCCCTCCCAAACCATATTTAACACACACACAAAAGTATAATCGTCATATTAAACCCACCACGGATTCCTTTGAGGCATCGGGGTTCCTTCACAAGGCAGAAGTGGGTTTAAACAATTTAACAATTTAAACAATTTTTCAGTCCTTTGACAAACATTCCTATACAATGTCCTCTAGCTAGACATATGGCCACTTTGCATGCTTCAGAAGGGGCAAAAAAAGAGAGAAGAGAAGAGAAGAGAAGAGAAGAGAAGAGAAGAGAAGAGAAGAGAAGAGACTTCTAAATAATGAAGAGATCCTTTCTTCCAGTATTCATTTCAATGATACCACCCCTGGCACAAACACTCCATTTTCAACAGCATGCAAATTCAACTGCATTCCCAAAATGAACTGGAAATCACACTCAATCTCTTATTTCACTGATGACCTAGCGCCATTTATTTATCCTCTTCTGCTTTTCCAAAAGCAGTTACTCAATATTCCAAATCAACTTACAGACACCATCTGATCTATTCTGAAACATCACACAGTTTCTAGAGTTAAGTCAGTCCTCCAGACAAACCATATGTGACAAAACTGACATGGAGGTGCTACTGATTCACGTTTCTTTATTCGTTTCCACGTAACATCTAACGCAAACACTGCAGGATGACATTGAGCTGTGTCTTTGACTCTCCATACTCGTACCAGCCAACAAAACAAGTTGGAGGAAGAGGAGGAATGCAGAACTCAATGACACAGCATCATACATTGCATTAAAAGCTATGAGGACAAGAGAAAAGTGGCAAGAGCAGGACTGTCTCAGAAACTTCCATAACATTATGTTTGGCCTTGAATGGTAGGCGCTCAACTTCAATTCAATTTGCATTCAGACAAAGTGTTTTCATTATTTCTATACTGTCTTAAACATTCTTGTTTGCTGTACTTACTGGAGGACATCTCTTTGTTCTAAGTTATATTTTCCCCCATTCTTCATTGCCACATTATGAATGGCTTCAATAGCTCTGTCAATTGACTGAAGAACCACATCTTGTTCCAGCACCTAGAGGAATACAAGATACTTCTGTTAAACACTTTCACTCTCCCCGGCATTATTTTTAGTTCTCCAAGCCTCTGCATAAATTTGTAATAGAAATCAATTCTCCCATTCTATTTCTTATAGATATTTTGCTAAAAGTTTCTTTAAGAATAAACACACAAAAAAACCCAAGTTTTTTTAATACACAAAATGGATTCTGTCTGCAAAAGATTTATTGGGAGAGCAGAAAAACATTTGCTTGAAAGCAGTGGAGGATACATCACAGCTCCACTCACCCATCCTGGGCCCTGGAGTCCCAGTAATCCATTACCTGAAGATCAATGGCAAAACTTCAGAGGCGCAAAGCAGCTCTTCAGATCAATTTCACATTCAAATTGCCACAGTGATTCTTCCACCCTTCACTGCAAGTTGCAATCATTTTAAGTTTACTTCACTCTGCTGTTGCTGTTTGCCTCTGGAAAAAGGGAAAGGCTGGACTGCCTCCTCATCATGCATCTCTCAGAGAAATCCAGGCAGTAGCACTGAACCACACACGCACACACACACACACAGAAACAAACAGATACCAGAAACAACCATCCCATGATTGAAATAACCTGCTTTCCCATTTGGATGGCTACCTCTGGGTATCATTATTTTGCTGTTGAAACAGGCAACTCAGGATTTTGATTGGCATTTTTGTTCTAGTTTACTAATCATTTTCACAGTAAGCCCTTTAATCAACATAACTGGATGACCAGAACTTTTTATGACAAACTGGACATTTCAAATTCAATTACCAAACCAGGAATTTTAAAAACTTATACTGAAACAAACACCAGCAATTGTCAGCCAAAGTGTCCTCTTTTTTAAATGTTTCAATACCATTTTCCTTGAAGCTAGTGTTTCCTCCATCAATGATTTGAGTAGCTAATAGAATAATCTGATAGGGAGGTAGGGATCTGCTTGTTCTCTGTACCAATAGTGGACAGTGCCTGAGAGCTGTTTCTTGCACATGGAAATAATAATCTTAGGACTCAATCCTGTTCTTCTGTATCAAAAAGCAAAAGCTGTTCCCCAGAAATAAAATCCCTTTTAAAATTAAAATAGTATCTTTCATAAGGAATAAGGCTTCTTCTCCTACTCTGAGTTGCCCATTCAGGTTCTAATGAGATGCTACTTCTGCTTCCAGAACATTTATATCAAACTGAGCAGACTTCTCTGCAGAACAGAAAGAGAAAGAGAGACGAGAGAGTCTATGAATGCTGTCTTTGTGACATCAACTCACTGATGTCCGCTGTAACTGAACAGTTAAGATATTCAGAGTATCTGTCTCAGCTAACATCCCATCTGGGTTTTCCCTGACCCTCCCTCTGCCCCACGAGTCAGTCACTACATAATTTCCATTTCAGTTCATAGCAAAAGATTCCTTGCACATCAGCTGTTCCCTTTATTATATTTACAATGCAGTGCTGTGCAACACGCATGCAGTGCTTCTAAAACTACAATTATCACATTAACACTGCATGTATTTTTCAAAAAGTATTCTCTTTTATTTATAAGTCAAGTATCTCATGCACTTAAAACCTGCAAGAAGCATATGAAAGTTATCTAAATCATACTGTATTCTATACCTAAACATCCTATTATACTGTTTTTTGTTATTTATTAGTACATTTCTTCGATACAACTTAAACACCATGAAAGTTTCCAACTGTTAAAAGGAAAATGAACCATCTCTTTTCTTTTTTAAAAAAAGTTTTTAATTACTTTTGATTCTTGTTTTTCAGTAAGTAGTAAGTAGAAAGTAACTTCTCAAAATGACTGCTTAATGTCTGAAATGCAGGAACTTCAACTATTTTTTGGCTGTTCAGATTCAAGCTTTATAATCCACTGCACAACAGAGTTTATCAGTTGATGTAATTTCTGGACTCATACTCAAAAAATAGATATGGGGACTTCACAGGACAAGTGATTTCCCAAGACAGCCCTGCTTGGACTGAGTAAAGACTGAAAGGGAAGAAGCAGCCAGCTCTTTTTCACCCTTCCTTCATCTTCTGAAGGAAGGAAAAGGGCAATGGTGCCAAGGAGGGAGGTGGGGAACAAGGAAAACTGCAGAAGGTTAGTAGCAGTAGGGAGGGGGATGGAGGAGAAGGCCCATGGCAAGGCAATGGAAGGTCCATTTTAGGGCAACAGTGGCCAGTTTCATAATATTCTGGAATGTTCTATAAAGTTCTTGTGCCATCTGTAATACTCAAGAAAACTAACATTCAGGAACGATCTAGAAGCTGAATATAATGTATTGCTCAGAAAAGTAGCGAAAAACTAGAAAATTCTAAAAAATTCATAAGAATAATCTTTTAGAGATTATCCAGAGAATATTCTCATTCTCTCAAGGATATTCTCATTTTACCTACAAAAATACCAGCAGTGAATCATTAGCAGTTACAAGTACTGAGCCTCTAAAATGGGGTTGAGAATTATGCAACCCTTCAGATGTTGCAGGACTATTACGTCCCAGCAGGAATGGTACAAACTGCAGCCCAACAAGATCTGGAGACCCACATGATTCTTTATCCCTAATATGAAAGCAATGCTTTCTGAACTTCATGATAGATAATCATTTTGAACCTTTACTTACCGGATTACTGTATTGGTACTACAGAAGAAACAGCTATGCCTCCATGCACAGTTGTTCCACATTCCACTAAATTGGGGCTCTGGGCAAAACAGCCCAGTGGAGGGGCCAGTAAGCAAGTGCACGCACACACACACACACATTCGAGAGATATGTCCTGAGCCATGCTGGCTGGGGGACTATGAGATCTATAGCCCAAAAGAGTAACTCTGTCAAGCTCTGATCAGTACCAAGTAGAAATATATTCACAAGGCAAAGTAACCACATGGAATTAGTGCCCAAAGTGCAGAGGGAACAATGCAGATGCTGTAATACTTCTTGAACATGTCACCACATCCCTGCACAAATATACTTCTGTTATGGGGCCTGACTCCACAAGGAGGTAATATGTGACATTCTACACTAAATAAAGATTTCAGCCATAGTTCCAGCAGAATGGCAAGACACAAGTTCTTTCTCAAAGAGGGAAATGCACAGCAACTGCATCAACATTCCTGTTCTTGGTGCATGTTGATGCCAGTTGCTATGCGTTTCTCTCTTTGAGAATGAACTTGTGTCTTGCCATTCTGCTGGAACGATGGCTGAAATCTTTATTTAGTGTAGAATGTCACATATTACCTCCTTGTGGAGTCAGGTCCCATAACAGAAGTATATTTGTACAGGGATGTGATGACATAAAGAAAATCCCAGCCAAGAGCAAAACTGATTCACCTCTAGATTGCAGATTTGTTCAGTGAAAGAACCAGTGGTTCTTAACCCTTTTTTTTATTGGGAACCCCCTGTAAATATAATTTGTTGCTGGGGATCCCTAAGACTTAACTCAAGATTAAATATTTAAATTTAAATTTCACTATTCAAATATTTATTTAAGTATTCAAATATTCAAATATGTATTTGTTTAAGTTTTCTGGAAACTAAGATTCAACCCCCCTCTCTAATTCTGGGTGACCTTGGGCAAATCACAGCCTCAGAGAAAGGCAAAAGCAAGCCCTTCTGAACAAATCTTGCAAAAAAAAAAAAAATACCTGAGATAGATTCACCTTAGGTTGCCATAATTCTTAAGTGACTTGATGGCAAACAGCAAAGTGTCACTGAAAGGGAGAGGTTCTTTCTAGCCATCATGTCTCTCCCCTTTGAAAACTGACTTATGGTGACCCTATCATGGGACTTTTCTTGACAAAATGTGTTGCCTTTGCCCTTCTCTGAAGCTGAGAGAACGTGAGTTGCCTGGGGTCACCCAATGGGTTTCATCAGGAACACAGCAGCAGGTGTGTGTGTGTGTGCAGGTGCTGAAACTACTCCCTTGTTTTCAAACGAAGGAGCAGTTTGGGCATGCACACATGACTGCCACCATGTCTGTTTTGTCAGTGATGTGGTAACACGGTGTATGTGTGGGGCAGCAGGATGTGTGTGCATGCACCCATACTGCTCCTTCATTTGCAAATGAGGGAATACTTTGGACGAATGCACACACCTGCTGCTGTGTCCCTTTTGTCAGGGATGTGACAGTGGTGGGTAGTGGTGGATGCCAAAACTACTCCCTTATTTGCAAATGAGGGACCAGTTTTGGCACACGCACACATTCCTGCCATTGCATCCGTTGCTGCCACTGCTGTTAGCATCCAGCAGCAGGACTTCACGGGTTCCCTGGGAGATGTCTGTGGAACCAGCAAGGGTCTCTAAATACCAGGTTAAGAACAACTGCCCCACTAAAAAGAGACTTCTACCTCCCTAGAACAATGAATCTCAGTCTTTGGCCCTTGGGATATATTCAGTTCCTGGAATACCTTACCATACAGGCCATGTTGACTCAGGATCCTGGGAACTAGCATTCAAAACATCAGAGAACCAAGGCTGGGAACAGGTGCCCTAAACATAAGTAAGTACATGATCAAAACAGGAGAGAGTTCTATGCTGGTCCTGTCCCTGCTTCTGGGATTTCTGGGATTTCTAGGGGGAAAAAAAGTTTTTTTTATAATATCTGCATCCAAGGCAGCAAAAAATGATATTTTTAAACTCAGCTTTTTTTCCCCCAAGTTACACTGTCCCTTCTTTTTTAAAAAAAGAATAACCAAGTTCAAGATGAAATTTGAATATAAAAAACATGTTTCACATTTCTCTTGAAATTTAAGACATGGCTCTCTATCAGACATCCTGCATTTAACCTTGTTTTGTTCCATGTTATGGGAGGAAGTCTGGACTGTGAAGTCCAGCATTACAAATATAAATAGAACACAAAGTATGGTTAAGCCAGTTGTTTCTAATGGACTTGGGCATATTCAAGTCTAAATTAGAATCAACTCCATCCTATATGTTCCATTATTACATCTAATGATTAGTATTTATAATTAATGAATAGTCATTTATTTTTCATCTCACAGAGAAACACTGCTTTATCCAGTTGTTACCAGTTCATTGTTTCTGGAAATATAAATTTCCAATCCAGTAAAGCTAACTCTGCTTTGGATTGTGGTTATCTATAAGTAGACGACCTTGCTTATTGTCCTTGCGTGTGTACCAAGAGCCAGACAGAAATCCCTTAGTTCATAATTCCAGCTCTCTTTGTCTATTTCTATTGTGCAGAAGGCATGGCCACAGGCTTTAGATTGTGCACTTGTTTAGCCCAAAGCCTTTAAAACAGTTATCTATTTGTATTTATCTGAAGCACGTTTACCTTCCTTTTCAGCCAAAAAGGGAACCAGGAAAACTTATGCACAGTCAACAAAAACTGGACAGTCTGTGCCTGCAGGGTAACAATCTAAAAAAAAAATGAAAAGATAACAGGGAACTAAATGGAAAGCTAGGCACCAATTTTTTAAGCAGAATAGTAGATTTTATAAGAACCAACTGGAAAGAATTCAAAGAGAGGAAGAAACTGTTAGTCCTCAGCAAATCCAGGAAAATAGGGGCTGTTTTCTCTCTCTTCCTCTAGTTTAGCCTGATGTTGAAGGAGATAAGTTGTAAATCATTACATGCCTGAATTCTTCAGTCATTCTTATGTCCGACTCAAGAGGGATTTTCTCCCTTCCTAAAGCATGAATGCATGGAGATGACTGTACAACAACTATCCAGAGAATATTATCTTACACATCTTCGGGAGAGGGGAGGACATTCTATGAAGGCTCCTCTAGAAATTAGTTGTGAGGAGGTCCTGTTTAATGTGGACAGAGCTCTAATATTACAACATTCCTCCTTTCCCTGCAACAATCATTAAAAAAAGGAAAAGGAAAAAACGGGAAGGAAAGCACCAAGGTCTTTTCACAAAAGATTTAAATGGGGAAAAGAAAGACTGAAATCACCCTGCATGTTTGAAACAGCAAGAAACAGAACATGTCTTAAATGAAAGAAGGCTATACTGTACAGTGGGACATGTACTTCATAAGGAAAATAGAGGCTGGCTAAAACAGCTCTCGTGTGGCACCTAATGTTTCCCCCAGGAGGGCATGATGGGCAGCACTGATTTGCCTCACAGAATATTTCCATGGTACTATCAAAAGGTTCGCATCAGTCACCGGTTGATTAAAAGAGAAAGAAAGAGAGAGACCAAAACAGACCTGAATCAAGCAGTTGCTGTGCAAGGGATACACCTTCGGTATCACTTTGCAGAGACAAGACTACAGAATTGAACCAAGACACTGATATTTCTGATCTCTCTGATGATAAAATGAATAAAAATGAAATGTAATCACGGATCCCACGGGCTTCCACACTTCTCCTTCAAAGAGTATAAGTACTTTTGTCTACTCCTCATAAAATTATCTTTTTAGTCATTGCTGGCAATCTTGCGACTGTAGCAGATCCAGGTTTTTGTACCGTTTCAAAAGCTACATGATGGTAGCGCAGTTTATACTACACCCATCCCCCAACCACTTTTCCATTTTCTCCCTCCCTTTGACAGTGGGGTGGGGAATCACTCCTGTAGAGTACTTCTCTAAATGCCATTCTATAAAACACCATGGTTGTTTAAATGCCAGTCACATAGGAGAACTTGTTCAGCAGTCTAGAATAATCATACCTTTCAGGTATGGGATCTTATAGGGTGTGCTGACAGAACCAAAGATGGACTGCAGGCATGCACTGTTTGTGCAATTTACATATTTAAGGCAATGGGCCTATTACAGATATGACAAGCCCCTGAAAAATGTGCCTTTCAAACCAAGCTTTTCCTTTCCTTTGGGAAGGTTAGATTAAGCACAATAATATTCTGCCCCTTTCTTGTCTCTCTCAATTTAAGGGAAAGCAAAGGGACCAGAAATAGTTTTATTCCAAATGCCGTCTGTCAAATTAGAAGCAAGACAATCTCAACATGCTGGCTAGGGATTTGGCTCATCTACACTAGCTAATGCACCATATTCAAACAAGCATCAAAAACAGCACGAATGCACTCCTCTGCTAGCTAATAAGCAACACAAAACAGAGAAAGAGGCTGTTCATTTGCTTTCTGCCACTGTAACCCTGTGCAAACATGATGCTTTATCATCATCTCAGCTATACATGGTTTGCTGCCTTAATTTTGGTTAAAATTACAGTTGGCTTGACTGCAAAGATTACATGAAACTACACCCCCTCACTTTGCTAAAAAGCTGCTGCTGCCCCCAGATCATATGGCCCTGCCAGAAAGAGAAATTACACTCGCCATCACTACTGGGTAGCATTTTCTTCACTGCTTCTTATCCAAAGAATGCCTGAGTGAGAGCAGCACCAGAGTGGCTTATCAGGTGAAAAAGTTATCCCAATCACAATCTGCATGACATGGATTTAATGCTTATTAGGTAATGCAAAACACAGTTTCCCCATTTACTTTAATCACAGATTTATATCCTGTTTCTTAATCATCCTTTAAATAGAGGGGGGGAAATACAAAACATACTCAATGATAAAAGATGCAAATTATATACATAGCTAGATCTCCCCGATGACCCCAAACTTCACATTTTGTAAGCTGAAGAGTTACAGAACAGCACTTTCGGAATGAATATAAACCTCCCTTCTCCTCTGGCACACACCTCTCTTTTTCTCCCAATAGAAATCTGACTGTCAAGCATTAGTCCCAACATTAATAGCTAAAGGTTATAAAAGAGCAGACAAGAATTCAGCCTTGCCAGCATTAATATAGCTGTGTTTCATGCTTATCTGAAAAATGCATTCACATATTTTGACAGCACTTACTAAAGATGTGCAGGGGTTTTTTTCCCAATTGTGACCAGCCTATCAGAGTCCTCAAGAAGAAAATTCACATAATAAAGAACTGAGCACTCTGTGTGAGAGATTAATAAAGGCAAAATTAACTACTTCTACAAGTACAGGGAGCAAAATAATAAACCACAACCCACAATTCTAGTATTTCCATTTCCACAGTCTCAAACAGAATTTGTCTATAATGGCTTTCAGGTGCCACCAAAGGGAGCACATTCAAATATGTGCTTAAGAAAGTTTTTCTATATTGTGGGTAAGGCAAGTGACATACATAGAAGAGTCTGGAATCAGAAGAACCACATCAGCTCTAGTTGAATCAAAGGCTCTATTCTGTCATTATAAACCAATTATTTTGCCATTTTATATCTAGCAACAGTTCTTTCAAAAGTTCTTTGACTTTGGTAATACCTAACCCTAGGCAGCTTTTGAGGAAAAAACCCAATTAGGTTTAATCTCAAATTAATGGCTTTTAACCAGTGACTATGCTAATCTCTCTCAACCAGGGAGAGCAAGCTGACTGGAGCTAAGTGGAGCCTCAATCAATAGGCACATATCTTTAGCCAAGCCTATACCTAAACAGAATTCAAAGACATAGCTATGTAAGTCTGGATCAGTATGCAAAAGGATATTGCAGCCTCTTTGAGATTAACTGAGAGAAAGAAGGTTGTAGCACAAGCTTTCGCAGACTAAGTCTGCCTCAAGAGATGAATGGAGCAAGTGCCCATGGGAAGACACTTATAGGTGTTTTATATGTGTAAACAGGAGTAGCTTTCAATCACAACGCAGCATTTGGAAAACAACTTGACACTAGAAAAAATTATCTGAGAAATTTAAACTGTCCTGCTATTAATGATTTTTAGTTAATACCAGCCCAAATTTGGACCCCAAGAACCCATGGGATTATAGCTTTAGCCTTAAAAATTTCAAGCACTTCTGAAATATTGTTAAGCCCCTTTGTTTGGAAAAAACACACAAAAGACACTTATTACACTAACAATATATGTGAAATAGAAAGAACGTTGCCCTAATCACTGTCATACAAGCTGGAGAAATAAAATACACAGTGTTAACAAGTGAGCACACAACTTTCTAGTAAATTGGATTAAACAAAGCCAAAATAGCTTTTGATGTCCTCTTGGTGCCAGGCAAAAGGTGTCCATTTCCTGGATTTGTTGATTCACAACAACTCAGTGGAGTCAGAGAGCATGGAAATAACAAACAGCACTGTTACTTCTTAACATACTATTTTTGGGATAACAATGCTACCAATGCTATTTTGCTATTTTGTACAAGAAATACGACGACTGGTGATATCCTCAATTTTTAGTGTAGTGGACAACATTTATGGCCATGGGTAACATGTCTTTAGGAGGCCTTTTTCTAAGATTTTCAGTACTTCAAAAAAAGTACACTAAATGAAATTAAAAAGTAACATGCAACTGTTATATAATCTCTCCACATAACAAATTGTTTTTAAAGGGAACTTCCAAGCTCAGGACAGATATTCTATATTACTGCCAACTGTCACTAGGGATAAATAAAAATAAACCTAGAGAACTGTTTAGAAAGTCTGCTAAGAGACATTCTAAATTTTTGTGTTATTTTCCCCCTGACAATCTAGGCTAAAACAGAGAGAAATATTCTGTCAACAAGTTTAGAAGACTGTAAAATCAGATTTACTCCAGGATTCAGTTTGTGATAGGTTATACATATCTTTTGTGAATTGGTCCATTAGCCTAAGGCTTAAAGAAAAGATTAAGACAACAGCTATTCAAAGACAGCTATTCAATCTATAAGCCTTCCATTCCACATTATAGCACATCTCGTGTGACACTTATAAAAATTAAGAATATGTATTTATGAAAAGGTTAATAGTAAAAGCAAGCAACATTTTAAACACCTTATCCTGTCAGCACAAAAATAAACTAAGAGAACAACTCCTACACCAGGAGTGTCAAACTCAATCTCCTCTTGGGCCGCAATCAGCATTATGGTTGCCCTCAAAGTGCCAGTTGTATCTGTAAGACTATATAAACGTATCTCTTATTTTATCATATTAAGGAATTGCCTCCGCATTTGATTATTACTGGTTTTTAAGTTGCCTTCTGTCTGCATCAATTTTTCTTTCCTTGGACATTTTGGGGCTACTTGATCGTAGTTTATGGTCCCTCTACCTCTGTAAAATGACATAGAATTGGTCAGTATATCCAAAGTGTGCCACTTTCTGCTCCTCAGACTACTCCCTCCTCAGAATACCAGCAGCCAAGGGCCTGCACTGTGAGGATCAGACTTGTAACGTGGGGGGAGTGCTGCAGCTGCAGGAGAGATGCGAGGGCCACATGAAATGGCCTTGCGGGCCAGATTTGGCCTGCGGGCCTTGTGTCTGATACATGCATCCTACACTCTGTGTTGCATGCTTTACAACACATGTGTGTATGTTTTAAATGGGCTTTACCAAAACATTAAGAAAAATCAGTGCAAGCCTGGATCAGAAGTCCTCTGAGGTACCTTCCAACTCTACAATTCTCAGATCAAATACAGCTGCAACTTCATTTTATTCCCATCTGCTTGGGGCAAAAAGTTACACTGGTATATGGATATAGAGATAACAAGCACACACTAAGAGAGTATATTGCTATTCTTTCTTTTTATTTCTCTGGTAGTGATGACTTCACAGCTGCATTCCTCCTGGTAGCCAAGGTGAGAACAGGAATTCTGGACTAACAGTCCAAAAGGGAGTTCCAATACTGGTTTGACAGGAAAAGTAAAAGTGAGGAAGAGTAAACTGGTCTTCCTCCTTTGAACTGAAGCTCAGTCCTCTGCCTACTTGATCAATAGCCAACATCAGCAAGTGGCTATTAATAAAAGGGAAGCTGCCAGTGGTCACATAGCTCTACAGTCAATAGCTGAGCTGGCCAGCTGCAAAGGGAAAGAGAAGGCAGGGAGATGGAATAGAAACAGATCAATGAAGCCAGCAAAGAAGCTGTGGACTTAGAACTAAGCAAAGAAAAAAAATAGGCCTCCTACTTGAAGGAGGGAGGAGAAACACATAATACAGCTTTCAGGTATCAGCTACATAAGCAAAGTCATGTGTATTTTAATAAAGCTACAAATGAGGGAAAGGGTGCCTCTTGTGCTCAGGGGACCGCCTTAGAAGAAAGAGCTACTAGATACATTTTTCTTCCTGAATAGATGTGAGAAAAATTGTACAAAGGGAACAGTAAACTAGAGACACAAATCCCAAGGATCTTTTTAACAGCAATCGGAAAAGAACCCGGGGCTAGGTAGAGCAGCCTGCACTTCTTACAAAGCTGTCATTGTGAAATTTAAAGGCATCAGCGCAAACTTTAAAGAGACCTTGAGATGTTCTCTGAACGCATTTTATTCTGATCTAAAGGACAAGCCTTTGCCTGGTGCTATGGGACACACTTATATTAAATAAGGCCACTCATATGGCTCTTTCCTAAAATGAGATTACATTTGGGCCATCACCTTATAAAAAAATTATCTGTATACCTTTTTCTTCCAACTGAATTCAAAATGATCTCCAACTTATTACCATGTGAATCTCAGATCACGCAGGAACTACAAAAAAGTCACTTCCTTGTGGTTAAAGGACAGTTTAGTATTTGGTATCAGTTTGACACCACAAACATCTCCTTAGAGGAGACTTGCCAATTTAATTATTTTCTCCATCTCTATATTGTCTGAACATTAAGCTGACTGGGCTGAATATCATCCCCCCTCACACACAAGGTCTTACCATGCAGTATGTAATATTTACATTTTATATTGCTCTAGTAGAGTCGTACAAATTATCCATTAGCTAGCGTAAGAACTGCTATGCTGGATCAGGCCATGGACCTATCTAATCCTGTGTTCTATTCCTATAATGGTCAACCTAGGAGATTTCACAAAAGAGAAGTGCAAAAACAGGCATGAGAGTAATATCACCTTCATGTTCATACCATCTCACATGCTGGAATGTACAGCCAGCATGATTAGTAATCTTTAAAAGCACCTCCATGTATATGCAAGCAAATATTTGGCCTGGGTAACATAGGCAGGGAGGAGAGCTATAATTCAACAGAAGAGCTGATGCTTTGCATGTGGAAGATCTCAGTTTCAGCCTCCCGCCTCTCTTGGTAAGCCTCGGAAAGACTCTTGTCTTGAAACCCTAAAGAGTCTCTATCAGTCAGCGCAGAAAACACAGAACTACAGAGCCAATGTCTGACTCAATATAATGCTGCACTATGTTAGCATCTCCACAGGTTAAGGGACCTCTGGAAAGCTGTTCAATATATTATCCATCAGGAGATCTTCTGTGGCTTGCACACTGAGCAGGGGATCACTTGCCCCTTTTTTTCAGGATGAGGTATCTGTTCCCTATTTGGTCCCTGAGCTGTATTCTAGGAAGAAAATTTTTAGTACAAGATGAAGTTCTGTGGCAGAAGGATCCCTCTTCCTATTTTTTTTTTAAAAAAGCACAATAAATTTTGATATAGCACTTAAAGCAGTACCTTTACAGCAGCAATATGTTTGAAATTAGGCATAAACAGCATCATTATCCTTAAGAGTCACTGTTAAGCAGTTACATTAAGCAGCTCAAGTCTGAAAGGATTTTCTGAGATGAGTACCAACGAAAAGGCTTTGGGAAGTTAAAGGGGGAAAGCGAGGAGCAGTAGACTCACATTCTACGTCAAAAATCGTGTAGGTATGAAACATGTATGAAACCTAGAGCTGACACTGATTTAATAATGTCAGATAAAATCCATCTCCATTTTGATTTTTTGATGCAAGAGCCCTCAAATTTAAGGAATTAATGAGAAAACTGGGAAGACATATTTTCTACAAAGGGATTAGATACATTATCTAATTCAAGTAATCCAGTTTACAGTGGAAGGGCTTCCTTTTATTAACTGTGCCAAGCTGGCTCATCTGTTTTCTTAAAAGCTTGAAAAGTAACTTTCTTCCCATCCATTTTTCTTATTACAATATTGATTTCTGTAGTTGTGTCTTTCTGAATCCCATGTTTCTTGACTGGCAGCATACACCCCCTCAGCAGTTAAATCATACCTTTTGAAAACACTGGATACATCAAATGTAAACTGTCTGCATCATTCCTTTGAGGACATGCCTGAGAAGGCCTCTGTGTACCAAAAAAAAAAAAAAAAATGCTTGAGGTAGGCCCTGCTCCTCTAGGGAGATTGTGAAAGTTAAATGAAAGGAAGTTATCTTTGTAGGCCACCCAACAATTTGCCCCTGGATACGATAAGAGAGAAGTGACAGAGGCTCTTAGGAGAAGGAAGCACGATTTCTAACATAGTAGTGGTACTAGCAAAGAATATTCCTATATGTCAGGGGTGGACAGTCTCACCCAAAGCAAAACCCAAATTTTGTCCCCACTTCCGCCACCGAACCCACTGCTTCCACATCATTTCTGGAGAGAATGTAGACTGGTCTTCAGTTGTTTTGTGGTGATGGGAGGTAGATGAGTACAACAAAGCAAACTGACATTCTGGTACAGTTCTGAGTCACATGTGGCAACCAGAGAAATGGGGTGGGAAGTTTTCTGGAATTATGCTATATTTTTCTGTGAAAAATTTTCCACACCATATGTCAATGGGTGTGTGGGTGTGTGTATGTGCGCACGTTTATCCATAGTTGCCTAGGCTGTTATACTACAACCAGTCATATTAAATGAGCAAAATATAGGAAAGGAAGTTCTAGTCATTTTCCTGAGGAGACAAGCATTAACAAAAACCCTACTGTACAGTAGAACCGACTAACAAATGAAGAAACTACTAAGATAGTTTCTATTTCACAAAATCTCTTGCTTCACAATGAGTAGTTGTCAAGACAAAATATAGTAAGTTCCCTGCACTGAAAGACTCATGTACATCCACTGGTGAAATAAAATGTTCAACTAGTTGTCATGAAACACTTTTTCTGAGCTTCAAATGAAACTGCCAGGTAACATGGAGAGTGAGGGAGTGAAGCTGAAGGTACCACAGTTATATCACAGTTATACCTCAGCAAAAGAAAAGTAAGCTGTTGATAAATGTAAGCTCTTTAGATAAATGAACTTTTAAAAATGTTCTTTCAGGTATAGTCATTCTTGTTAAATAGAAGGGAAGTACATGCTATTTTCCTTGTAGTACAAATATTCCAACAAAAAAATTTCACACACACAGCTTCAAATGTGTTTGAATATAATATTTAATCAAAACAAATTAAAACACATGTTAGTTGGAAAAATTTCCAGTTCTGTTTTTTCTGGAAAACCCACATTACTGGTTGTGAGAGAAGTCAGACAGACAGCCATCTGGTATACTATAGTGGCTGAGATTCATCTCTCTTCTGCTACAAATCCACTAGATAATTTTAGGCAAGCCACTCTCTCATGCCCTTCCCACATACCCTATCTATATGGGTAGATTATAAATACTGACCTGCTTCCTTAGTATCAGTAAGAAAAATTACGTGAAAAGCTCTGAAAGCATAGAAACACCATATATTGCTAAACTATCATACAACCTATACCCAGCTATTTGTATGATATGAAGTCTCAATTCAAAATGCTGGTATTTATCCTTTAAAACCTTGGCATTATGGGAACAGGTTATTTGAAGAAAACTGAATTTACCCGAGCCTTAAGCTAGATCTCAGAGGCTTTGCTCTCTGGGTTGTTCTAAGAAAGGTCTGGGTTAGCAGATGCTGGGGCAGTTCTTTTACAGGAGTTGCCCACAATTTTAGAATTCCTTTTTCTAAGAATTTCATTTTCTCCGTCTCCTGTAATTTCAAATGTACTCTGAAAACTTTTTAAAAATTCTTCCAGGTCTTTCACTGTTTTAATTGATGGCTCACTATCGTTTAATCTAAAGCTGTTTCATCTATATACATTGATCTTTCTATACCAGTATTGTTTGTTCTGGCAGGACTCATCCAGAGTTTTTAGTTTTTCCTATCTTAGGACTCAATCTAGGGTGTTCCACACACAAAGCATTTGTTCAACCACTCAGCTATGGCTCATCCCCACTTGCGATCTTTGTCTGTCTGTCTGTCTGTCTGTCTGTCTGTCTTTCGTTCGTTCTTTCTTTCTTTTTTGTAAGACGTCTTATATGAGGTCAACCCTAAAGACAGAATAATTTATTTGTCTATTAATTAAAATCTTTATACCCGGTGTTATCATGGTATCTTGGAGCAGCACACAAGTGAGATCAAACCATGTAAACCAATTCAGAATTTAAAACAAAAATAATTCAAACAGACTTTAAAAAACAACAACAATCTAAAGCAATTTGAAATGTTTAAACTATTTAAAATTGTGCAAGTCTACATATTGGAAAAATTAGATCCAGAAGGCAATATTTCATCATGGAGCTGGAATGAAAACAACGTTGGTGTCAATTAGACTTCCAAGGGGACGGCATTCTATAACTGGGGCACCAGAGCAAAGATGGTCCTTTCCCATGTCCTCGTGCAATGAATTCCTCCTACTGGTGGAGACACAGAACCTCTCCAGAGCAAATTGCAGTCCTTGGACAGATACAGATAGGGCAAGGTATCCCCTTCAAATATCTAGGTCCTAGTCATTTAGGGGTTCAAATGTCAACCTCAGCACCTTGACTTTAGATTAGAAATGTATTGAGAAAGAGTGTTAATTCCTCTAAGCCTGGTGTTATGAGCTTTCTATACTGTACTCTGTTAGCAATCTAGCTTTTGTACAAGTTGTAGGTTCTGAGTCATTTTCAAGTGCACCCTTCACTCCACACAGAATGTGTAACAGTAGTCTAATCAGAAAGTTATTGGTATCTGCACTACTGTGGCAAGGGTTACTGCATCAGCATTTTACAATCTTACCAACTGTAAGACATTCCAACAAAGCATATTACAATTATGCACTTTTCCTTTTGACAAAGCTACATATATAGTCCAATCTCACAAGAGCACGTCTTTGCTTTCACTCTACCCAGAAGAGTCTTTCCTAGCACTACCAATGAGCTCATTAGTTTCTGCTGAATGAGCCTTGTCCAAATTTCTCTCACATATTCATGAAAATAAGAAAGTTGGCAGAAATGAGATGGATGAAGATCATTCATGTACTATGCAAGGGAGTGCACATCCTCTCACGCAAGTCCAGACAAACAGTACCAAAGGCCAATCAAACAGTCTAGGCACAAAGTTCAACAAGCTGTGCCTCCTTCTGGCAATTAAAATAGATTAATATGCTAAATAACTAATAACTTGCTGGTCTTTCATGACACCTCAAATCTGCTGTCTACAGGAACCATCTCAAACACAGCAGCTGGCAGTTAGAGGTCAGCACTGTCACGCCCAAAATATAGCAGAGATTGTTCCCACAGCTTTGGAAGCGTGCCCACGAGCAGAGAATACCTTAGCAACAATGCACTGTAGCCAGTAAAAACTCACCCACGCCAATTGCTTTCTTCCATCAAGGAGGCAATTTATTCTTGAGTTACAATGTGTACATATTTACAAGAATCTCCAGAAGGCATTCCAGCATCCCTCTGCTTGCTCCTTCTGGCAGAGCCTCTGGCAGACACGTCAGGCACCGTGTGCAACTTGTTGGCTAGCTCTCAGCTACATTTATCCTCACACTAGCTGATGCAATCCTGCCAACCTTTGCATTCTCCCCACACCTGATGCAACCTTCTCCCCTGGTTGCTCATCAGCATGACTCAGCATTACTCAGCATGACTCAGCTGAAGTCACATGGCTCTCCACAGGTGCACTTAACAGTCCACATCACAAAGTATTTTCTTCAGATTTGGTCCAACCTTATCTGACAAGGATTGGTGAAACCACTCCAGAGGTTTAGTCAAAAATTTAAGGAGGTGTTCAAGGTGCTGAACCTTATTCTCTAAAACAGACTTAGAGAACATTTACCACCCCACTGACATGCTACAATGTCACACTCTCTCTAATGATAGGCCCCAAGGAAAGTGGGGTTCTGTTAATCACTACCTGTATGTTATGGGCTCTATCAAGTATATCCCCCATTACAGTGCAACTTCTGCATTTCATAGAATTAGAACTGTAGCAGACATGCTACCTAAGAAAACCTGATTTCACAAGCAATAAAATATTGTTAGAGTAAGTGAGACATCCCTGAAACTGATGTAGTACCACCTTTCAGGAAAAAAAAATCTGGAAACTACAAAAATGAGAATGTCAGTTGCTTATTTCGTATCCTACAATGCCCACCTACAGTGCAAGATCAGCTGAATCAAATTAATGCATGTTTATTTTGCTACTACATGCTAACTTCTTGCTGTAGCTCTTATCACTTTTGTTGCTCTTCTCTAAACCTGCTCCAACTTGTCTATATCCTTCCTAAAATGAGGCGATCATAACTGAACACAGTACTCCATGAGGCCTGAGCAGCGCAGAATATAGTGGGACTATTACTTCCATCAACTTGGAAACTACGCTTCAATTAATGCAGGATACAACAGCATTTGCCTTCTTTACTGCAGCATCACACTGCTGGCTCATGTTCAACCTATGATCAACAATATTTCCAAGGTCTTTTTGGCTTGTACTGCTGAGCCAGACATCCCCCATTATAGACCTGTGCATTTGTTTTTTGTAGTCTAAATGTAGAATGTTGCACTTGTCTCTATAGAATTTCATTTTATTAATTTCTATCTGATTTTCTAATTTATCTAGGAGATCTTTGGAATTCTATTCCTGTCTTCCAATGCTGTTCCACATGGTGGAGCCCTTTAGTCACTTGCCTGTTAACGTAACGTGTTCATCACCACAGATTACACACCAACAGAAAATATTCTGTGGGAGAATGAAGCTGGCAGGTGCCTACTGAACTGTAGCTATACAGAGGTATCTTCCTACATGATGCATCTTTTACTTCATGTGGATCATCTTGCCAACAATAGGATGGTTGTCTATGATAAGGTTGTCATCTCCTTTCATAAAACTAATGGGAATGAAAGCTAGAAATCAATTCTGTCATAAATTAAGAAGGTTCCAGTTTTTTAAAAAGCAATATAGGTGAGTCCTGGGCAGCAATAAAGTTCATTACTTAAAACAACATAGCTTTGATCAGTGGCAATGCTTTCTTGATGGAAGTTGAAAGGCTACCTCATCCAATATTGTTGATTCTGCACAGCTCAGGGGAAAAAATTGCAGCATATCCATTCAGTTGCCTATGAAGCTTTATATTCACTAAGCTAAGGGACAAAGGGTTCCAATGCAATCTTTCTCTTTCAAGAACCAAGGAAACATGTATTGACTCCTGAAACTGGTAAAGGATACACTCTTAATATAATCCATGTGCCTGATTGACAAGAAATCAATCAGTGTGGTGGAGTCTCCTTCTTTGGAGGTTCTTGAATAGAGGCTGGGTGGCCATCTGTGGGAAATGCTTTGATTGGGTCTTCCTGCATGGCAGGGGTTAGACTGGATAACCCCTGGGGTCTCTTCTAGCTCTAGGATACCATGATTCTAAGATACACAGAAAAAAAATCTTATTTATTTATTTGCTGCCCTGTATCTAAAAATCTCATGGTGGCTTACAATAAAATCCATTTAAACAGTAGTTTAAAAAGACTAAACTATATCAAATCAGTTAAAAATTATACAATTTAAAACCAGTTAAAACAATTCAAAATAGCACTGACCACAGCACGTGTACAGCCTGGATAAAATCAATTAGGCCGAAAACCTTTAATAAAAAGCCAAATTTTGACTTGGTGCTGAAATGATATCGACATGGGCAACAATCAAACCTACAAGGAATTCCAAACCTGGAGTGTCACTACAGAGGAGGCCCTCCCCTGTGTCCTCCCACAATGTATTTCACTTCCCGGCAGAACACAGAAGGCCCCTGCAATAGATCTCAGTTCTCAGGCAGGCATCTACAGAGAGGTGCTCTGTGAACTACTGAGGTCTCAAGCCATTTAAGGCTTTAACTCTTATCAGCAGCACTTTGAATTCAGACTGGAAGCACACTGGAAGCCAGTGCAGTTCCTTCAGAACTGGTGCTATATGGTTTCTGAATGGAGTTCCAGCAAGCAGTATAGCCTGCTGCATTTTGCCCTAGATGTAGTTTCCAACTGATCTTCAAGGGCAGTCCCATGTACTCTGCATTGAAGTAACCAATGCATGGACTATTGTGGCTAAGTTGTCCCTGTCTAGGAAAGGCCATAGTTGGTTATCTGGTCAAAGCTGGCCCCAAGTGCTGCGAGCCAATGAGCCAGTAAAAAAGATGGATCCAGGAGCACTTCCAGCCTACGCACCTGCTCCTTCACCATGAATACAATCCCATACAGGGCTGGTAGCTACCCAGTTCTGGGATCCAAGAACCACCAATCCACTGAGCTTTTGTCTTATTAGAATTCACCTTCAATTCACTGGTCCTTATCCAACTCATTACACCATCCAGGCACTGCTCCAGCACTTTTACACGCCCAGCTGACTCAAATGACAAGAAGTAGAGCTGAGTACCATCTAATGTCATGTTGACGTCACCCAATTCTAAAACTCCTAATGACCTCCCAAGTGGCTTTATAATGATACTGAATAGCAAGGGAGCTTTCCTACCCCACAAGACACATTACATGGAAAGAGTGACAGAAGTAAAGTGTCATGAATAGTTAAATGGAGGGCCCTTTCACATCACCACAATTATAACAGTATAACCCACTTTAATTTCCAGGCTGCACCAAGTGGAATCCTGAAGTCCATAGTTTGGTGAGGCATTATGATAATGTATCTTCCATTAAATCAGCATTACTATTTGTTTTTCTTAAAAAGCAGCTACTATTCAAACTACTCGGTTTTCATACTGCAGGAAAAGTGGGTTACCTTTTTAAGATTAAAACCTTCATTACCACTACTTAATAAGCCTTGCACCCCAAGCAACTCTATCTATTTTTAGTGGTAGCAGGCATTCATTCCTACTCAAAGGGAAGATCAAAAGGGGAGAGTGGAAGTAAACAGGTGCAGATGAAGTAAGTACCAAATGAATAATATCTGTTGTACTACTTTTTCTTGTGTGACAATTCTTCACACACATTTTATAATGAGAAATGCTTTAATCATGCAGAATTTGTCAATATAAATTTATTTACAGAACGTTCAGGCTATTATTGAAGAACCACTGAATAAATAGGGTAGCTTTAGTATCACTTTCACTAGGGACTGTTAAAAAATACAAATAATCAGGGTGTAGGCTCCTTAGCACAGACTGTCCAGTTCTGCAAAACTATCAGGAGGATCTTAACATGCCACTAGGCAGCTGAATGTTTATATAACATAATGTAAGAATGAAAATTCATCAATGTCTCTTCATATTTAGCACCCTAACACTTAATGATAATTTTACTATAGTATTACCTCTTTGTAATGATGGAGGGTGTGGGCTAACACGCTCCTTCATCACATGTCCACTTAACTCCTCTCTAAATACCTGACCTCAATCACTGGTTGTTGTACTACAAATATGCATTATAATATAAGCCTTATGTTAGCTCCACCCTCTTCCACTGTCATTTTGATCAGTTTTGAAGAGAAGAGCCTCTTTTATTCATGGAGGAGCTCAGCATTACTCAGAACCCTGGAAAAATCCACATTCTGGCTTACATGAAGACTCTCCACACATAGAAGTGGTTTTCTTCTTCAGAACTGTTACTTTTCATATGATCAAAGAACGGGGTTCCCATCCTCATGTGCCGATGTAACACTTTCAAACAGGACTTCAGAATACACAGAACAAGTCATTAAGGGTATCTGACAGATGCTCCTTACAACACACATTTGCCGATTCAAGCTCTTCCAGTACGCTAAGCTGTTAAGATAAGGAGTGAACATCTGTTTTCTCCCTCTCCACTGCACTTGCACACATTAAGCCATGCACCAGGAATGCAGACGCCAGATGTGTAAGCAGGATTCACTTGTCTTCTAGATCCACTTTTTTTTTTTACAAAAAAATCCCTAATAAAACATATAACCTCTCAGAATACTGACTTATAGTGCATTCATGCAATAGCCAAATGGTATTAGTGGGGCAGCAAAAGAGAGAAGCAGACAGAGAACATCAACCAGACAAGAAAAAAAAAGACCATGGTAGATTTCCAATTATGTGTAAAACCACAGAATGGAAGAATTAGGAATACTTTTTGCTATTCTGTAATTTTAAAAGCTTTAAATGTATAGAACAATTAGAATAAAAACAGCAAATAAATAATATTTATCAGAGCAATATTGCACACACTTCAGAATTTCTTGGGAAAGGGTAGCTCATACTGACCTATGTCTGATCTTGCTAAGTCAGGTTCACTGTATGGAAATCCAGCCTGCACCAGCAATTGTCACTTTCATCTGCTGACTAACCTACTCTACATACAGGAACATCCCCCTGTGGTGGGTCATCAGAGTTACGACCATAGTCAATAAATTTCCGCAAAACCAATTCAAATACACCTGTCTATTTTTGACCCCTGAAGAATCACAACATACTAGTCAGCATATTATGATTGGATTCTGCATATATTATATTTAGCAGTGCTGACTGTGATTCCTACATATCTCTCTCACCTGAAATTCTTTATTACATTTCCCCTCTTCTTCCAAAAATTTGCCACAGGTGGGCAATCCCATCATCTCTATAGACACATACCTGTTATTTGTTATTCTGTAAGTTGAAGCAGCACAGTTTAAAATGATCAGAAACTCTGGATAAATTGCTTGGGGCAACAATAACTCTCAGTGGTGCCTTCCATAAAATTGAGTGGTAAAAGACATACAGCAAGTGGAGGCTATGCACAGGCTCCACAATCAATGGAGAGAAAATCAGAGCTCTCATCATCTCAAGCCAGCTCATAGAATAGCAATCTTGGTTTGCCCTAAAGACAGAAAAAGAAAAACTATGCACTAATCCATATAAAGAGAAATTGTTAATATAGGACAAGGAGACAACTTCCAAAAGGAAAGTAAATGTACATTATGACTAGAGACAAAACCATTACTCCAACCTGCTCAAGCACTAGAGGTGATATCAAACATGAACCACTATTCCTTGTGTGTCCAGCCTGTACCACGTCCTTTCAGGTAAGTATCTTTACACTACTCCAAAGACCTGAAGCACCTGTTTTTGCAACATTGGGACAAAAGTGATTGTGCAGTTAATGGGCAATGATGCCTGTGTAACACCACCTTCCATTCGTAAAAAGAATTAAATCTCTCCCAACTCAATTCCACCCACAACTAAAACAAAAGCCACAACAAAAACAGGCACTTGGCAACAGTATCTAAGAGGGGGTGGGGAGAAAGGCAAAAACAAAGAGATAAGCATTTTGAAATTCAATGTTCTTTTTAATCTCTTCTCAGACTTGCAGCAACATAATGGATTAAAACAGGGATACAACACAGCCCTGATTATTAATTTTTTGGACTGGAATGTAGGTTATCACCTATCAAACCAAATTCATTTTTCCCTTCACAATACAGGAAGCTTTACTATGTTTATTGTGAGATGAGTCACTGAGCATGAAAAAACAACCCCCAATGATTTTTAACATGACATATGCAATAGGCTGCCCAAGCCACAGCAAAGTCATAAACTAGAGCCAAAGAGCATGCCTCACAAACATACAACCTGGCATGTGAGAAAGGGAAACCCATGGATTTGGTAGGAATTTGTCAGGATCAAAGTGGCTCCAAACTGATTGCTTGGCATTTGCAACAATTTTATTAAAAATGCATCCAGTGGCAAAGCAAATTATACAACAGAAATTGCTACAGTGATAAAAAAAATGTGATGGAAGTCTCTCTGAAACTGTAGCATAAAACACGTATTTACATTTTTAATATTGTACACTCTGTGGATCTTGAACAGCCTGATGACTATGACATTTAAGTTAATGCTGACCACGCAATATTTTAGTGTTTCTGATGTCTACAGAGACTGAGAGTTTTACAGAAAGACTGTATGATCTTGCAGTTGCACACTGGGGCTATTTTGTATTTTATTTTAAAAACCCCTTCAGGAATTTATCCTTTCACGAGTGCCCAGACTGACAGCTCAGTTGTTGCATACATCATCTTAGCTAAGGACAGAATGAAGTTTGAATCCTTCACTGGGAACTGAGCCAAGACATTATTAAAAATTCTGTTTATTTTTTATTTACACTGAAACTCTACCAGAAGAGAAAAGAAAAGATCTGTTTCTGTAAGAGAGACAGAACACAGACAAAATAATTAACCATCTGAGCCAGCTGGTCCTCCAGGTCTGAGGCACCCTGCAGGGAAAAATCTCACCAGCAAGGTCGGAGAATGGCCACTGCCTAAAATCTACACTCATAAAATTGTTTTCTACTTATCAATGCTTTTTTTTTTCAGTCCTAGCCTTCTGACCAAACCTTTGTCTGCATGCCATGTTTCATGCACAAGCTGTGATTAGCAGTTCAGTCTTCTAAAAAATCTTTATGGGACCTTTTCTCGCCTTCTAAGGGAGATCATTTTATTAGGTACTAATCTTCTGGGCACAGCCTATATTCATTGTAACCATGCATAGATTACTTATGTAGTGCCAATAGCTGGGTATTCCTCTAATGCTCAGTACTAAAATCCTCATCTTGATGAACACGTACGTGTGTGTGTGTGTGTGTGTGTGTGTGTGTGTGTGTGTGTGTACACGTGTGCAGACACACATACACACCCACACAAAGTAGAGGTCCCTTTGTACATCTTTTATGATATGAAAGTGAACTCCCAGTCTGGCTGGACAATTGCACTGAAATAGTTGCAGCCTAAATGTATAGCAACACATTTAGCATATGAAGCACTCATCTGGCCACTGCAAGCCACTGTATCTAAGAATACAAGCAAAGAGGGACAGCCCTAGCAATGCAAATTTGACCCCAGAGCAAGAAGAAAAAGTTGAAGTGAACAACAAGAAGTCTTCTATTTATGAGCTGCACTACATAACAAAAGAACTCAAGAGAACTGAATTGGGTCAGGTGGAGAACACAAAACAACATTGACTTTGGGCATAATCAGGATGAAGTTAAACAGAAGAATCAACAGTTTGAATTCAGACAGTGAGCATGCCTTCCTCTGTATACCTGAGGTTCTACTGCTGGCTGAATAAGCAGTACAGAATCTGTGCTTCCAGAAGACATCAGGTAGAGTTTCTTAGCATAAAAAAGGTCACCAGGGATATTCAGTGAATATTATAACCTCCTGATCTGCCTTAAGGAATGGCTCAGGTTTTGTTCCAAGGTTTTGGATGGTCAGATTAAGTTACCCTTGTGGGTTGCTTGTCTAAGGAGGTAATGTGAAGATTATTTATCTAGAATTCCCAATATTGTTTGCATTTTACAGAAATGAGAGTAAAGGTCATGGGAGTCATGAGTTTCAGTTACAGTGAGAGTCAATGTGGTGTAGCAGCTTGAGCACTGGACTACAACTCTGTAGACCAGGGTTTGATTCCCCACTTGGTCAAGGAATCCCACTGGGTGACTTTGGGTGCATCACACACTCTCAGTCCCAGAGAACCCCATGATAGGTTCATTTTGGGGTCGCCATAAGTCAGAAACAACTTGAAGGCACACAGCAAAACAAGAAGCTAACAAACTACCATTAGGATAGTTTTTGAGCCTAGCTGCCATGGGTCTTCTACTCATACAGCCTTTCATAGAGCAAGAAGCATTTCAGAAAAGTGCTAGCTCCCTAGCAGCTAGGATAATGCTCATAAACATACACAAGTTTTCTGGTTAAATTTCTCATTAACGAAGTCTACTTTCCCAGTAATGTTTACTCCACCTGGCCCAAGCTCTTCAAAGCCTCAGACAGGGTTCTCCCACTTCCTTTTCTCCTGCTCCATCCTGCTTCACAGACCTTTCATCAGACATGCTATATACCATACACCCTACCACAGGACTAGAAATGGGAAGCTCAATTCAACAAACAGGACATGCAGGATAATTCTCACCCAAAGGCAGACACTAGTTATGAAAATCTTAAAAGGGCTAGACAATAAATTTGAAAGGATATTCTGAAGGTCAGGATTCAAGAGAAAACATGGAAGGGTACACTGCTGTCAACAGACCATTTAAGAAAAGAAGAAACTACAGTATTGCCAGTTTGAAGCACCACCTGCATTTCGCAATCATGACTGGATTTAATGATTAATGGCAAAGTCCTATGTGCAGTGAGTGGAATGCCCCAGCCCTATTTTGAGAAGGGGATAAGGCCAGCTCCAGAGCAACAACCCTTTCACAACTACTCTACATGGAGACCCCTAAGGTGGAATGCACCATATGGGTACCCTCTTGTAGAAGAAGGGCTGGCATGCTCCCCCTACACCTTCCAAGCTGGATGCCTCACCTACTTGGAATTAGGCAGAGAAAATACTGGAAGATGGCTCTGTCTCTCCATCTAGTTTAGTTGGGTACTTCAAGGGGCAGGATAACAGCAATCTGCATCTGTTCATACTTGTGCTGTGCTATAGGTTCTATGCTCAAGAGCCAGAGGATGCTACATCTCCTTAGGGCACTCCACTTTTCATATCACAAGAATTTCTAATACAGCTTAATTATCTTCACTTTAAAACCACACATCAATAAATGCTAATCATTTCAATTAGCACCAGTGGCAAATGCAGTTCTTTTCGGTGCTTTCTGTTTCAACTGTGCATACCAATTGGTTTTACAAATATTAACTGCCAAGGTCATGAAGGAGTGGACACATTATGCAATTTCTGACTTTTAAAAAATGAAGCAAAGATACATAAGCATTTAGTGATGTGGAAAACAAACCATTTGTACATACCTTATCAAACATCTGGGGACTACTTTAACATTAACTTCAACAGTACAAGCACTACTCTTGAAAGATGTACATTGCCTTTGCAATGTGAATTAAATTATCCTAATGTTCTTTGCTTTATCAATAACACCACGAAGAAAGAAGGCTAATTTTACAGTTCCCTGCACTGAGTAACATGGTAGGTTCCTACTAGGTACAATTCCTACCGTTTTCTAGCTTTTTATTGGGGAAAAAAATACATGGCCAGAAATGCATATTTAGTTACTTCCCACCCAATAAGCATTTAACTGCTTCTTTACTGATTTCCACAGATACTTGAATCACAGAGTTAGAAGGGACAGCCTGGGCCCTCAAGTCCAACCCCCAGCTCAATGCAGGAAACTCAGTTAGAGTATCCCCTCTCTTTGAAGACATTCAGAGAAGAAGATCCCACCACCTTTTCCAGGTAATTGGCTCCATTGTTAAACCACTCTTACCATTAAGAAGCTCCTTGAAACTAAGGCTAGGAGTTTCTTATAACTGAATATCTAACTGCTGCTGAAAAGTGTCAACCTACTTTGAAATGGGTTGTAAGAGAGTGCTAGTGGGAACTCATCCTTCAAGTGGCCTGCACTAACATGAAGGACCTCAACAAGTTTTTCCTTCCTTGCAAAGATGTGCAGCAAAATTCATAAGCATACCGGATTATTCTAGTTGAAGAGTATACACACACCCATATGCATATACAGTCAGCCCTCCACATTTGCTGGGGTTGGGGCACAGGACTCCCTCAAAAGTGGAAAAACCATAAATATCAAAATATGTGCGGCGGGAAGGAGGGAGGCACGGCGGAGAGAGCAGGCACTAAGGGTCCAAACCAGATAAAGGAAAGGAGAGAGAAAGAGGATGAGTCAGCATGGTGGCTGTATACTTCCTCCCTTACCCATCTCCTTCCTTAGGTGTGTGTGGGGAACTGGGAGACGGTTTGTGGGCTAGGAAATTGGGCTATGATCTATACTTAGCTGGCCAGGCAGTGGCTGGCAGAGGAGGAGGACCAGAGCTGCCAAGAGCATGTTCCAGAGCAATAAATGAGTCTGGCATACCCGGATGTTACTAACTTTTGTTCTATCTTACAAATGTGACAGAACTTGCATGTCAGCAAATTATTCACTATTTCAGCTATGACTTCTGTCCTTCCCTTCCTCCATGTTTTTCATGGTGTTTGCCCACTACCCCTCCAAAGCACCGCACATCTGTTTATCCCTTCCCTGTCTCAAATGTTTGCTTTTTACTGTAAAACTCTTCTGAATGTGAATCTCAGTGAGATAAGCTATGTTAGGGCTGAAAGCTGAAAAGCGGTATGACAGTTAAAAGTTGTTTGGGTGGAAAGTAACTATGTATGTACGTCTAGAGATAATTACTTAAGAGCACATTTTGTTTTGTTAAAGTAGGAAAGAGAAAGGTAAGCTCAAGAGATATGTCTGCCTTCACATCTGAGAATGAAAAGTGGACTGAAACCTGTTCTAAAATGGCTCTCAAACACCAATGACTGCTCAAGCAATTCCTCAGCTTTTGCAGAAATGTACAATTTCCAGAAATTTTGAAGCCATGTGGAAAATAATTCTGAAAAAAACATTTTTTCTGAAAAAAATGGAAATTTTCAGGAAAAGTTTTAAAAATGAATATTAGCACCCTTTCCAGTTTGAAATGGTTATTTTAGAAACATAAAATCCATTGTGCAAAATGGGGTTTGGTACAAAACTATTATGTTTGATATATTGAAAGCACATCTCTTTTCCAGAAAATAATTGTAAATTCTTTCTTTTTTTTAATTTCTGTTTTTGTTAGGTGGAGCTGCAACATCCTGGATTACAAGGAACCACTTTGATTTTGAAAGTTTATGAACAACAGACAAAAAACACCACAAAATAAAAACAGAATAAGCCAGGAATTATTTTTCTCCTCTTGTGCTCCATTGTGACAAGCAGACAAAGTACTCATTCCCATGAAAAGAACTTTGAAAAGGAAACCAAAGGCAGGAGCTATAATTATATGAGATACTGTACTAAACATAGTCTTACATACAAACTTCCCTGCAACATAGCTTTTAGAAATAGTGTGGGTGATGCTAATATATGAACGCTTTGTCTTGAATATTTTATTCATCATTCATAGAATCACAGAATCATAGAGCTGGAAGAGACCCCAGTGGCCATCGAGTCCAACCCCCCTGCTATGCAGGAACACCCATCGAAGCATTCCCAACAGATGGCCATCCAGCCTCTGCTTAAAAACCTCCAAAGAAGGAGACTCTACCACACTCCGAGGCAGCATATTCCACTGCCGGACAGCTCTGACTGTCAGGAAGTTCTTCCTGAGGTTCAAGTGGAATCTCCTCTCCTGCAGCTTGAATCCATTGCTCCTTGTCCTAGTCTCTGAAGCGGCAGAGAACAAGCCTGCTCCCTCCTTGACATGACATCCCTTAAACATGGCTATCATGTCCCCTCTTAACCTTCTCTTCTGCAGACTAAACATACCCAGCTCCCTAAGCCGTTCCTCATAGGGCATAGCTTCCAGATCCTTCACCATTTTGGTCGCCCTCCTCTGGACACGCTCCAGCTTGACGATATCCTTCTTGAATTGAGGTGCCCAGAACTGGACACAGTATTCCAAATAAGGCCTAACCAATGCAGAATAGAGTAGTACCATTATCTCCCTCAAAAAGCATTTTTCCTTATTTTTTTCTAGAAAAAAATGGTCTGGGAACAGAAAGGGAGTGCAACCCAGTTTTTTCCAAATACTCTCTGTGTGTGTTTTTACTTCCCCCCGGACATTCACATCTCTAACCTTGCGCAGAAAGGGCAACACTGGATAATTTAATTCATGAATATTGCCCATGTAGCTTCTGCTAATAGGCTGACACACAGCTACCACTCTCCAATGTTATATGCAAGCAGACTCCCACATGAACATTTATTGTGCAGTTGAGACAACTGACTGAACACATAAACTGGCTCATGGAACAAGTCTTGGGCTTGTTACAGCTGAGAATCTGAATTTGAAAATACAGTAGTCCCCCCATCCGTTGGGGGACATGCTCCAAGACTCGCTTCCATGGATGCCTGAAACCACAGATAGTACTGAGCCCTACAGTATACAGAGAAGAGGTCTACTTCTTGCAACACTAAAGCAATTTCCTGTGGAAGTTTGGTGGAGGGACAGTTAAAGTGGTGGGTGGGCAGGCGGGCAAGAAAGGGCCTGCCTGCCCACCCACCACTTTAACTGTCAGGAACTAGAGGCAGGAACTAGAGCAGGCCATTTGGCTGCCATAGTCTGGATCCTGAAATTTTCCACTTAATATATTCTGACTGCAGTTGACCATGGGTAATTGAAACTACAGAAAGTAAAACCACAGATTGTGTGTGTGTGTGTGTGTGTGTGTGTGTGTGTGTATCTCTACAATTTTTTTTTATAACATAAATTATTCTTATTTCTGCCATAAGAAAATAAAGCCTATCTATATTCAAACTGAGAAAAAAGCTGATGATAAACTTTAATTATGAATTATGAAACACTAGGATTTTTGCTTAAAACACTGAGTGTTTAACCACAGTAATTACAGAGACTCAGCTACAGAGACTCAGATAAGATTTCAGATAGAATTTCACATGAAGTATTTTTGCCATCTCGGAGAGCCAGCATTGTGCACTGGTTTGAGCACAGGACTAGAACTCTGGGGACCAGAGCTCAAATGCCAACCCAGGCATGGAAACTCACTAGGTGACCTTGGCCAAGCCACACTCTCTCAGTCTCAGAGGAAGGCAAAGGCAAGCCCCTCTCTGAACAAACCTTGTCAAGAAGACCTAATGCCTGAGGGTGGCATAAGTCAGAAACAACTTGAAGGCACACAACCACCACCACCACCACCACCACCACACAACGATAATAACTTTTGCTACTCTGGCAAGCCAGAAAGAAAAAAGAACCTCCTCCCTCATTCTCATTTTTGTATGACCTTAAATGTATGTATGGGACTCTCTGCCACAAGTTGTTATAATGGGCAAACCTCCACTTTAAGAAATGGTTGGACAGATTTGTTGGAGACAGGTTTATCAGCAGTTTTTAGTTGTAATGGTTGAATGAAATGAACCCTCAGCTTACGAGCCTGACTAGATCTAAATTCCAATCATCTGACAGAAGAGGTATGTTCTGTGCACTTCCCAGACACATCTGGATAACACGAAAACAAGAATTCTGGACCCAACAAACCATTTCGGAATTCAGTGCCTCACAAAATGTGGTAATGGCCATTAGCTTAGCTTTAAAGAGGCTTTGGATAAGTTCAGAGACAAAATAATCTATAGCCAGTTACTGGCCAAGATCAGCAAATGAGCTTCTGGGTTCAGGTACAGTATGCCACTGAGTAACAGTGGATAGGATGGGATGGAGGCTGAAACAATTAGCAGAAGGGGTTCTCATGCCCTGCATATGAGCTCCAAAGCAAATTCTGAGATGCCACTTTTAGAAACAGGCTATTTGTCAAAGTAGACCTCTTTGGTGATCCAGTATGTGTGTACATACAAGGCCCAATCCTGATATTTATGGGCAGCCAAGAAGAATAAGTTGCTTGCCTGCAACTGTGCCTCTCTGAATAGTCATCTGTGAATTCACATAAATGGAGTTATCTGTACCTGTGCAGTACATTATTCAGAACCTTCCAAAATTATCAGCTAAGCGTTTTGGCAGTAGCCCCTCCTCCACTAGTACATGTGAGTAGTGCAACTCCCACTTGGTCCCTCCGTTCGCTGGACAGCATATCAACAGCCAAGGAGCTAAGGAGAGCAGGAAACAGAAGGGAGGAAGGGTGGTGGTGTGTGGGTTCACAGATGACCACTCAAGGAACTATAGGTAAGCAACCTCTTCTTTATGGTCTCTGTGACTCACACAAATGAGAGACTAACAAGCTACTCACCAGAGAAGGAGGGAATATCATGTGAGGTAGCGAAACAGCATGGTTCTCCAAATGCAACTTCAGCCCTGGACCCTGTTTCTAGTTTGTAATGCAATATGAAGATGGAAGGCGGGGACCCAAGTGGTCACTCTACACAAGTAGAACACCTCTCAGCAGTGTATTGATGCAGCCAAAGCTCTGGTGGAATGGTTCCTCACTTGAGCATGAGAGTCCTTCTTCAGGAAATCATAGGTAAACTGACTCACAGAGATGACCCATTTTGAGAAGTGTTGTGAGGAAACTGGAAATGCTTTCTTGTCATTCAAATGGCAAAGGAAAAGTCTTTGGGACTTATTGAAAGGAGCAGTCCAGATCACATAAAATGCAAGCACCCACTGGACATTTAGACAATGAAGGGAGGGTTCAAAGTCTCAAGCAGGGTTCTGCATCGGGGCAGGTAGCAAGATGTCCTAATTTAGGTGAAAAACAAAAACTACCTTAGGCAGAAATGAAATGTCTAGATGGAGAACCACCTCATCTCTGTGGAAATGAACACAAGGAGTGTCTACCTTAATAGCACATAGTTCTCCTGCTCTTCTGGCTGAGGTTATAGTCACCAAGAAGTCCATCTTTCAGGTAAGTGAACTGAGGTCACACAAGACCATTAGCTCAAAGAGCTTCCTTGATAACTGGGACAGAACCAGTTTGAGACTGCAGAGAGGTATAAGGTCAGTCACTGGAGGGTGGAGGTTCTTGTATCCCCTCAGATACTTCTTGACCAAAGGGTGCTGGAAATAAGAAGGCTTGATGATAGTCCACAAGTTCCAAGATATAGCCACCAGGTACCACTTTACTGAAGAGAAGGAGAGTCATCTATCCAACAGGGACAAAAGAAACTCTAGTGCATGATTAACCTCTGCCTGGATCAGAGGGATCTCTCAAAGCGACAGGAACGAGAGAAATTTCTTCCACTTATACACATAGGAACACTGGGTAGTAGGCCTATGCATAGCTGTAACTGTCATGCCTCAGTCCCAGGACCCAGGTGCAGAAAGAGACCCTTTCCCAACAGCTTACTCTGCTCCTAGAGTTTCCTTTTAAAGAACTGCAAGCACTACCAACCAGACAATAAGGCCTTCCTTGTGAAGAAAGATGGAAGAGCAGCATACCTGGACTGTGAAGGCGCTGCAAGCTGTAAGACTACCTGGATGAAGAGGACTGCTGTGTCCTGGGGATGAGATGATAGCTGAGTCTGTGACTGCAAGCGATGGAACCTGTCATCTGTCTCGCTATTAAAGAGGTCACCCTCATCAAAAGGAAGGTCCTTGATTGTGGCTCCGGCCTGATGTGAGAGGCCTGAAGAGCACAGCCATGCATGGTGCCACACAGCAATGGCCCCTGCCAGTGTGTGGCGTATCTGGTGGTATTTATTTGCTGAGTTGCCAATCTGAGAGTCTCTGCCTGATGAATGGAAACTATCCTCCTGTCCTTTTTTGAGAATTTGTTAATGAATGGAGACATTTTCTCCCACAGAAGCTGTTGAAAGGGCAGCTGTCAACCAAAACCTGCATGCCATCACGTTCAGCTTCTTGCCCTCTCTAACCACCACCGTGAATGTCTATTCTAAAGGGACTTGGAACTGTGCCACCTTCATAAGAATCAAATATGGCTTTGGATTATGCAAAAGCCAGTCAGATCCTACCTCAATCACATGTGAGTCTTCCTAGAGGTGGACTGTATGGAGGATGCTCTGGTCCAAGACTTCCTTGCAACTCAATGCAAAAAGGCAGAAGAGGAATGAACACTGGTGTTGGAGTGTGTTTCTGAACACAGTGGTACACAGGGGTCAGAGGGTTAAAGAGCTTGGGTTCTGGCTGTTTCATCTCCAGATCCAAGGCCTTTCCCATCCTGAGCATTCAGCTGGCAAATACCCATACATCATCTGTTGGAGAAGGCAGGTTGTGCTCTTCCAGGACTGTTGGAAGTGAGCACATGGGCAGAAGGTCAGATGAGACAGAAGAATCCAAATCTTCATCAGATCCTGACAACTCTAAGACTGATCACCAAGATGGATCGGCAAAGCAGAAGGGAGTGTAGTACACCTTGACTCCTGCCACAGTACCAAATGCCTGGTTTAAGATGGCAAGGCTGGTGGTGACCATCAGTGACCAGACAAGGCAGGCTGTATCAATTCCACTGATGACTCATGTGTCCTCCAGGGATCAAAGTTCCACATTAGTTCAGAAATGGTGATCACGCTTTGCTCAGTAACAAAGTAGACTGCATCAAGGCAGGTTCCAACTGTTGACAACTGCTGCAATGGACCCTGTGTGGGTCAAAGTCTTCATGCCAACAGTAGAATTCATCATTGCATTCATAATAGGCATACTCACAGGATAGAGAGTGGTCACACAGACAGCACAGGGATTTAATCCAATGAGCACAGACTCCATACCTCTCCAGATTCCTAAAACTGTATCACCCTGAATCATGTCCATATTGATGTCATTCTGATTCATACTGGTACCTGCAGTACAGTGGAGACTTTCTTGACCAAGGACAGGTTGAGTTCTAAATGAACCTGATCCCAAGTAGGTGCTGCCAGATTCTGATCTCAATCTTCAGAGATGACTTTGATCAGACAGATGAAGTAATAGTAGAGGAGGATGATCCTGTGCAGGAAGTGGCAAAGGAAGGGAGTGACCAATGCATTCCCAAAGAGAGGAATGTGCTGGTACCCATTAGGAAGACTCAATAATCTCACCCTCCAACACTGCACAAACAGGAAGAGCTTGAGGAAACTTGTTCTCTCACTGACTCCTGGTTGCTGTCTTCTAACTGGAAAGAAGAGCTCCTTGATTCCACAGGCATCAGAACCAAAAGCTCCCTACTTCTGAGACAGTTGCCAAGCAGGCTCAAATGTGACTGGAGGCTGTGGGATGGTTCCTTATGTTGAGGTGAAAGAGTTGGAACCCAAGGATGGGTCATGTCACTTTCCTTAGCCCTCTTCATCTTGTGTCTCCTCTTCTCCACACAATGATGGGACTCTGATGGAAGGCAAACCTTGATGTTGACCACTGCAGCAGGAGTTGAGGGCAGGCAACACCAAACAGCAGATTCTGAGATTGGGTGATCAGTAGTCAACCTGACTTTCTCGATATGGGAAGCTGCCTCCTGTGAAGGCCTTGTAATAGCCAACAAGACAGAGGAGACTGAAGTCGTCAGGGTCAACGTAGAACATGGCATCACAGATGAGGAGAACCTAAACAGAGAAGTCTGTTTTCTGCTGCTTGATCAACAGCCTTCAAGGTACTCTCCCAAAGGAGAGCCTTGAGCCTAGAGAAGCAATTCTGGAATGCCTATGGGGTGAATGTCTGATAATGTGCACAGACTTCACGTTGTGACCTCCCCCAAACAAATCAGACACTTGGAATGACTGTCCTTTTATGGGATTTTGGCCCTGCAGGATGAGCATTTTTTAAATTAAGCTGAAGAGGTCATAAAGCCAAGCAGACTCAAATAATCAAGATGAATCAATGCCAAAAAACGAAGTCCATAAGCCGAAGTCAGGTAAGCCCGTACATCAAACCAAAGGAAACACTGAAGAACCAAGCAAAAAACAACCCAAGAGAGCGAAGTAAGAAAGTTTGAGGTCAAATTGCAAACCATAAGACAAACCAATGGTCAAAGACATTCAAGAAGAGTTTCTTCTACGTTGCTGCTGCAGCAGATGAAAAAGAATTGAAGGGCTGAAAGGGAACCATGCTGGTCACATGTGCCATAGAGGAGGAGCTACCACCAAAACACTTAGCTGATAGCTCCAGAAGTTTCCAAACAAAGCACTGTGAAGGTGCAGATGACCCCCAATTTGGTGAGTCACAGAGACCATAAAGAAGAAAAGGATATTTAAATAAACTTTCTTGCTTAGAAACCTTATAGCAGCCAGGCACTCTTGAGCACAAAAACGATCATTTCTATTTGTAATCTCATCAGAGACACAGTGTTATGCCTATATATATCCACAACATTATGGTGTGGGTGTGAATTTCACAGATTGCTTGTTGGCAGATTATTTACTCTCAATTCGCTGCATGCCAGGTTATTCTTGTATGAACAAGCAGAGTAGAAGAGGAGCCTCAGCTATTCTGCCCTAGAATATTTTAGCTCCTCTGTTCATAGCATCAATAGCTATGCTATTCCAACTGTTAGAATTTCTGTCAACATCTTTTCTACATTGGTTATTATACTTTATGTTGCTATTCTTACTGATAAGATAGGTCATTACACTGTCTGCATTTGTTTGTCACAATTGTTTAATCTCCCCAAGTAAGCTATTCATTTGTAAAACCCAAAATATGATAAATGGCTGTCACTTTCAGAAAAACTATCTCCAATTCAACCTGCTGCTTTTATCCTTCTAGTAATAGGAAACCAATGCTATGGCTACCCATCTAGCCCCACATAATATGGCATTAATATTCAATCTATTCAAGGGTGGAGCAGACTCAGTGCTAGCTATGCAGAACTAGCTGTGAGGATAGCTAGACAAAGATTTTGATTCAGATAGCCTTTAGGTTTTTAAGCTGACATGTCTGCTGAAGTAGCTTTTAACTGGCACAAAGAGCATTTTTCACTGATTAATTTTCAACTGATTTGTTTTTATATTTTAATCTGCATTTTATTATTGTCAATCACACTGATCACTATTTGTAATGGAAAGGCAGAATATAGATTTAGTAAGTGCAGAAATGCCACACCCGGGCCGGGCAAACAAGACTTCTATAATCCACGGTCAGATTCTGCATCTGTTTAAAATCTGGCCATCAGGGGACTATCTAGGTTGGAAACAGTGCATTAGGAATGTGTTTCCCCAAACCTATAGAGAGAGAGGACAGACAAAATGAAGATAAAAATGCAGAAAGGCTAAGCTGTAAGTGAGCACAATATGGGAGGCTGTAGAACAGAGGAATGTTTGCTGCTTGTACAGCACAGAAATTAAGAGAAGCATCTTAATATACAAAAGTCATGCTTTGTGGTGCATAAGTGAATTTGTTACAGCCTTAGAAACAAATCTTAAGATTTCTCTTTTTTTGAAAATAATATTCTCAGAATTAAATAAATGAAAATTTTTATGTTAACTATGGCTCTATAATAGTTAGCTGGGCTTTGATGTGGTGGGCCTTTTTTTTAAGTCTCTACATTCTCCCTGCTTGTATTATCTTCATTGTTTGTCAGTGGTTCAACAAGGACATCAGGTGTACATTTCTCTAATGTCATCAGTTATTGCCTAACAAAGAAGGGATAAAGATGAGAGTGACTTCTAATAAGTCTGGAATGTAGCCCTCTATTATCACTGCTGATCAAGTAAATCCAAAACCGAGTTCAAGGGAAAAGAGCCAAGTCAGAAACCCCCAATGAAATCACAAAACAGATTCATATAATCAAAAAATTATGTGGAAAGAGGTACATACAGTGAAGAAGCAGGGGTGACTTGGCCAAAGTGAAGTCTCTCATACAATTGCAGTGCCCAAACTTCACTTTTCCTCTTGTGAACATACACATCACTCTGCCCTCAAGGAGATGCAGCGGCATCTCCTCTCTTTCTCCAACTTTATTAGAATTCATCAACATCACACAGATACAGCACATTGATCTCGCTGTAACTGTCCTGGCTCCATACTATGAAACCCACGAGTTTATAATTTGATGATGTATGTAGAATGCTTGTCAGAGTGCTTTACTGCTGTAATTCAAGGGATTCCACTACATCTCTCTAGCAGGTAATCTGCAGTAAGTTCCTCAACCACAAAATTCTTTAGGGTGAAGCCATGACAGTCAAATGGTATCAAACTGCTGTAACTATACACTGCAGGTGACACTTTTATACCAACAGACATGAGAAGCACTCTCTTTCCCCCTGGCCTTCTTTATTCGCTCACAAGCATGCCCAAAGATAAGGCCTCCCATCCATCCCCAAGTGTTAGCTGGCACTGATGCAGTTGATCCATCCTTTGCCAGCACATGCATCCCACACTCTCAAAACAAACAAACAAACAAACAAACAGACCGTGGATTCAATTAGTGGTGCTAGGTCTTGGATGTTCTTCACCTCTCAAATGAGCTGTAATTGTACCAATACACCCAGAAGCTCATCAGAGAAAGTCTCCCTGAAAACTGGGTGAATGCTACCTCTGTGAAACGGGTTCTACCAGAAACAGAAGAGACAACAGAAAAGACAGGTGCTGCGTTCTCACATTCCTTTTCCATTAATATACTACACATTTATTAAACATATTGAACTATACAATGGATGTTCACCAAACCAATGAGGAGAAACCTTGGCAGCACATCTGAACCTGTGACGTGCCAAAAGCAGACTTGTGGGTGTGTGAACAAAAACTGGGCATGAACAGTGTCCCTAACATCTCAGTGTAAAATTATTAGACTGCTAAAAGGTGGTTGTCTGTCATGGGATTTATACAGATCTGGCAAAGCTTGTCAGCCTTTAGGGTGGTACAAGAGTTTGTTAGTTTCCGTACTGCAATAGGTTGACACTGTTACCTCCTTGAAAATTATCCAGATTATATGCTTCATTGAGTAAATTCCCAGTGGCAAATATTATAGTAATAGACAGCCCATCTAATATTTTGTCATACAGAAGGCTCAAGCTTTAGATATGGTAAAATTCTGAGTGCACAAGATGTCTTAACTGTGGATCTGCTGCAATAGTTCCATAATAAGAAACAATGAACAAAATATAGCTCTAAAATTCAGTAATAATTCATAATGTCTGAAATTTTACAAACTGTGCAGTACAAAGAAGTACTTTGCAGAAGAAATTCCCTTAAATATGTTTACTACTGCACTGAGGTTACAAATCAATCCACGCCTACCGGAGAGCAAGTCCACTCAGAAGAGTGGATCTTATATGTGAGTAACTGTGAGTAAGACTGTGCTGCAAGACAATGGGCCCAACCCGCTCCACAGATTTTGTGACTCCCACAGGATCAAAGAGGAGAAAAACAAGCACACAAATTCCAGATGGCGAAAGGGTCTCTCTTAGCTCCACCTGATCAAAAAGTGTTAATTGCCTGCCTTCCCAACTGTAGGTACTTCCACTAAGATTTTTATTTTTCCCCTCTTTGGCAGAGGGAAGAAACAACAAAGGTTTTAACTACAAGTATAATAGAGCTGTCAGAACTAAGCTTCATCCTCAGAGACTTCGATTAAGGCTGAGAGATCAGAGCAACGCAGAAACTACAAAAACTACAATAATCCATGGGCAGTGACTTCATTTTCTCTAAAGAGACTACTGGAAGTTAGACTAATAAACTAGGAGAAACATATCTTTTTTAGAATGGGCATTGTAGCGGTACCGCCTTTGTCACAAAAATCCCCTAGTGCACCAAGGGAATGCGTATTAACTCCATTGTACATGGATTAAAACAACTCATGATTAATCACACTAGTGTCTGAAGCTAAGCAATTAGAAATAAAATTCCCAGACTCAAAAAGTGTCCAATCAAAACTGTGAAAACTCCTCTATTTAGCTCACTGAATATCTTACACTGTCTAACTCAAACCATGATTAAGACACTAAAATAAAAACTGAGGATTGTATGCTCTCTCTTCCCACCACTGCTTTTCTTTTCATCAGTGCCAGCATATTTTAACCTTTTAACAGCGTAATCCTACATGTAACTTCCCTGGAAACAATGCTGTTAAGTTCACGAGAGCTTACTCACAAGTGGTCATAGCTGAATTCACTTTAGCCACATCATATGCTAATATGGTTTATCAACAAGGATTTGAGCCAGCTTCAAACATCAGTTACAATGTGAGCAACTAAAACCATGTGCTTAAAAATTTAATGCTTTCATTTTTAAAAAATTCTATAAATTTATGTTTTCTGTATGCTGCCCTAATATCTTGTGACATAGGGTGGGATATAAAATAAGTTAAGAAACAATACTAGTACAATGGGCATGCCAAGTAGCGTTAACCTAATCCCAAATGTAGTATAAAATTTTCTGGAGAAGAACAAACAAAATTCACATGAGAAGGAGGATGTGGAATTAAGCCAGCACCAGACTAACAGAAGTAGAATTAGAAAACAAAGAGAACATATAATACTAAGTGAAAACAGGAAACAACCAAGAGTGTATTTCTTTTAAAAAAATTTACATACTTCCCCCTTGCATCATACAGGACACTGTTGGATAGACAAGGAAATACCACGGGAAGCAAAAATCAGCAAACTGCGCTATACACCTCTTGACCAAAGTAGAGGTGAGAGTACCCTATTTTCAAAGACAGGGATGCTGGCATTCTGGCAACTGATTTAAGCAAGAGTGCACTAACATAATACAATGTAATGACCAAAAACCTGTGTTGGGACAATGGTGGGGGTCCAAAACCCTCTCCCACATCCTCACGTGGTTATTGACCTCAATGACGGGACACACAAGAGGTTTCCCAGCAAACCTCAGTCTTTGGGCAGGTATAGGAAGTGGTGCTGCCTCAAGTACTGAGGTCCCAATTCATGTGGGGTTTTAAATCTCATCACAAGCTCTTAAATTCAGACTGGAACTTACAGCAACCAGCAAATGCTTTTCAGCCTGGTGTTACAAGGTCAGTATAGTGTACTCTGGTTAGGCATCTAAGTGATGTCTTTTGCTCTAACTGTAGATTATGAGTCATTCATTTTCAAAGGCCACAAACACACTGGCCGCTAATGCAATGCAATTCTTGTAAGACTGGCATTTTATGACATCTACATGGTATTCCAGTCAGCATCTTGCACTAGCTACAGCCTTCAAGTCATATTCAAGGGCAGCCCCATGCAGTCTAACCTGGAGGGTATTAATGCATGCACTACTATGGCTAGGTTATCTCTATTCAAGAAAAGCCACAGCCAAAGCACCAGTTGAACTGGCTATGAAGTACTCTGAGCACAGTTTATTTGGGCTTCCAGTGACAAAGATGGATCAGGAGTACTTCCAAGCTGCTCTTTCAGGCGGAGAACAGACCCATCAAGGATAGGCTATTTACTCAAGAATCATCAATTCACAGAGCCTCCTTCTTATTGGAATTCAAATTCAGTTTACTGGCCCTCACCCAGCCCATTACAACATCTAAGCATTGGTCCAGCATCTGTACAGTCTCAGCTGACTGATGACAAGAAGAAATTCACCTGAATACCATTAGCATACTGACAGCACCCCAAACTCCTAACGAACTCACCCAGTGACTTCGTATAGATATTGATCTGTATGGGGGATAAGGAAAAACCCTGTGGACCCCACAGCTTAACATTCATGGGACTGAATAGGAATCTCCCAATGCTACTTTTTACAACCGCTTCTATAGATAAGAGAACGACTATAAAACAAAGCCTCTTACTCTTACCCCATTGGGTCAATCCAGGTAAACATCATGATCATTGGTATCATAAGTCCATCCTTGGTAAACTCCCACACTTGATCTGCAGTATCAATTCTTATCCTTGCTCCCGCCTATTTTTGCAAGAACAGCATAAAAGCTTCCACTTGGTTTTAGCACCATCTCTACCTTCTCCCAGGTTTGCAAAAGTGTGAGAAAGATAGGGGACCCCAGCAGCCAACGGGGTTTATGCTTGGCATTGCAAGCAGAGGTAAAACTCAGAGAGGGTGTTAAACTCTGCTCAGGTCTTAAGCATGTGGACCTAGTCACCCCACCTTGAAATTCAGTCACTCCACCTTAAATTTCTGACTTTTTCTACATATTAAATCAGCAATGCTTTAATCCTCTTCCACCTGGGCAGATGAGACTTTTCATAATTCCAGAGATGTGATGAAGCTGTGGGTACAGTTGGACTATAGATTCCATAACTCCTGACCAGCAACCATGCTAGCCTAGATTGATGAGACCTGGAATTCAGCAATATCTGGAGGAATATAACTTCCTCACCTCTGACCCACATGTTGTCCATTACTCTTACCCCACCCCCCCACTCCTTCTCCTCTCTCTTACTCTGGTTGAATATCTACTTGTATTGAAATTCTAGAGAAGGCTCTCTCATTATTGCTCCTCTACCCTAAACCTTCCATACTATCGTCCTTATTACCATTCCTTTTCATAGATAAAGCACAGCATCCTCTATCTCACTTTAACCTTAAATGATTTCTCAAGTGTAAAGTTTCTGCACTATATTCAAACTCCTTTGAAACCTAGGCCATTTTTGGTCACTCATATTTTAAAGCTTTTTACAATAGCTGTGTGAAAAACTGAGAGTGCAAAAGGAAAGAATGATTTTAACAGCTGCAAAGAATACCCACAGTGCTCAAAAGACACAGACTTCATTCACCAATCTAAGGCCATCCACATGACCAGCCATTCCTAAAGCAACTGGTTTGCTTTATATAATTGGGAAGAAATATATCATGAAAAATTTGCGAGAGAAACTCTTCACAGACTTCTGACGGATTAACCCAGTCAATGCAAATTCTTGCTTCTCTGGAATTACACAGCTATGGGCAAAACTCACCTGACCTACATGATGAGATGTTCATGCAAACTGGCCTGCAAGTAGAACTCTGCATGTAGCTCTTTGCATGTACATTGTGGATTTCAGAGCTTAAAACACATAAAAATTTCACTGGCTATTTATAGACAGAGAGACCAAGCAATGCCAGTTGAAACAGCCTTTCTTCAACTCATCCTTGAAGACAGTAGATATCAATCAATAGAGTCAACATTTGTCCAACTGCCATCTCTGAAAACAGAAATTCTTAGCAGATATCGCACAACCCAAACCATCATAGTCTGAAAGCTAAAATTTGGAAGGGATCCAGATTCCCATTAAGTGATTACATGTTTCACTACTAAGATAACATATGGACTGTTTAACCTACCCATAAGACCCCCATTTGTTATATCGAGCTTTCTTTCCTACTCAGCAACTATTCACTTCCTTGACACAAAGAATAAATTCCTTTCTCCTGAGGAAGCTTTAAAATTGATTTTTTTATTACTTCATATAAAATCTCCATCTTCTCCAATAAATTATTCCCTGCCACCAATGAAAAGCCTCCATTGTAGTCACCACACTTTTCTGCTGTTCACAACCTATTTAAGTATCACTCTTGCACTCCGAGATATCCCAGCAACTGGAATTCTCCCATTTAATCAGAAGTTGTGAAGTTCTCCAAGTTGGTTTTGCTACCACAACATCTGCTTTGCACTAAAACCATTGGCAGCACTTATCTGTGCACTCTTCATATAACTCCAGGCAATTAACTGAATGCAGCTGCCAGGTACCCACTTCTTACTTCTCAGCTGTAGCACCTTTTAGCTTCATTGCTCCCTTCTGCAGCACTGACCTAAAATTCCATCTCCAGTAACCCAGGTAATACTCTTGGACGCTAAAGGTTTGCTTACATTAAATACGGCTAGCATCACTACAGCTGGAAAACTGGCAACTCATCAGCTTTTAGTCTTAACAACTATTTCAGGGATTTTGATACACGGCAAATCCTTCATTACAGTCAATACCACTGGGGCACTCTCAACAACTCTTAACTTGTATTGTGGTAGTGGTGGGAAGCTTATTCTGAATCAAGAACTGCACCATGAGCGGAGAAGGGATTTAACCCTACATACACATACTTTCTGCAGTCCTTGTGAAAACTGCTTCTCTATGTTACTCATTGCCCCAGGAAGGAAGCTGTTACAGGTACAAGCCTGTCTTCCCAGACAAATAACACTTTCAGAGAAAAAATTAATCAGGAAACTGGTGTAATGTTAATTCCCTTGCAGCAGCTAATGTGGAAAAAAAATAACCTCATCTAGGCATTCATGGGACAGTCTGGCTTAGCCCTCATGTGAGCTATTATGATAATACATTACAAGTATTATAGAACATAGAGAGTTCCCAAGGACTTCCCAAACTCTCCCCCACTGTACCACCAGTTCCAGAATTCCTGTAAGGGACTGCCTTCATCAGACCACTACCTAATGGTAATTACCAACTACGCTATCTGCTACTTGCTCGAGGCAAGTAGCATTTTCCCCTTGATTTTCTGCTGCCTGTGGAGCTGTACTTCCACCCCCTTAATGCCATAGCACTTCCTCACACATCTGTGAACAGGAACACTTAGTCTAATGCTATAGTGGCAGAGCTCACAGCAATATCAATTGAAGCTTAATCTTCTCAACAGGAGAAATGCAGAAACATTAAGGCAGATGTATTCTTTTCTTTTTCTAGTACACTGTCAACATTAGGGAAGAGGGATGGCAGACGTAGCCAATTTCACAATGGGGGAAAATATAGCAGGAAGGCAACTACAATAATGGCAAACCTAGAGAGTTGATTTTAATGCGGCATTGCAAGTAATGCCAACACAGCCTGGATTTTGTTACAATACACAACAAATAGGAAATAGGATACATGGCACTAACACAGTTCCCCATCACATACATCAGGGGCTTTTACACAGAAGCCCTAAGATATGTTTAACTATCAGTTTCTTCCAACCACTGTCAAATATGGGATGTGGAATTATCAACAGAAATTGCTTATCCCTTAAATGACAAGTGGATATAGTATATGACTAGAGCCTGAAGAAATGGATTTCTTGGACTACAGCCATTAATTAACTTTAGCAGGAGAATTCTGGGAGTAGTAGCTCAAACAATTAACTTTTCTGAACTCCAATTATGGCATGTTAGGAGACTGACAAATTAATTATGTCATCACCTTTCAATGGCTGTTCCAAAGTTCTGGACTCTGCGAACAAAGGAGGCTAGGCCTTCTCTGCTTGTTTTCCACTAGCAGGCAAATACCTTTCTATGCAGGCAGGCCTTTGGCATTCAGGCACAGTTGCCCTTGAAAGAACTGTAAATGACAGGATGCTGTCACTTTTAAAACTGTTTTAACACCATAACTGTATTCCTTTATTTGGATTCCATTACTATTAGCCTCCTTGATTACTCTTTGTGGTGAAAAAGTAGGACATAAATTTAATCAATAATAATAGCAACAACAACAACGATGATGATGATGGGACTAACACCCACAAGCAGTCCAAAGTGTTTATCCCCTAATAGGTTCAACAGTCTTCAAGGTACCACAAGACTCTTTACTGGAATGGAATTATACAGCTACATATCTGAAGAGAAAGGTATAATTATTTTGGAGAAAGGTAGCAAAAGCTATCTATACGTCAAAGGTGGGAAACATGTACCTCAAAGGCTGTTTTTGTGATCCCTGTCTACTATTCTCTGCCCTATTGTGTAGTAAAACCCAACAGAAAAACCTTGCTAACAAATTAAAAAAATGATATTTATGGAAGTCTCCAGACATGTTGATTCTTCTCTTAAAGAAGCTGCAGCCTTCATGGTACCTTTTTATTATTTTTCTTTCCAAAACTGGAACCACCACGCTAACATCTGCTGCACCTCAGACAACTTAGGTCACTTGGAATGTATACCTTACAAGTTTTTTCTTCACCTGGCATAGTTGATGTGTTCCTTCAAGTATGGCATACCTGATGAGATAATTAATGCAAGGTGGTAACACCATCTCCACATTTTCTATACAGTCAGTCCTCTGTATCCACAGATCCAACCAAACATGGCTCAAAAATAATAATAAAAAAATGCAAAAAGCAAACCTTTGAGTTGTTTTCTGTTTCATATAAGAGACACCATTTTACTGTACCATAGTCATAATGGGACTTGAGCGACCATGAATTTTGGTATCCATGGAAAATCCTGGAACCAAATTTGATTCAACTGAAAGTCTGTTTGCCTAAACTCAGGTTTCCACATATCCAATTTTGAAAGGGTTAAAATTAGGGACACATTGCTTAAACGGAAAAATACACAAAATTAGTAGACTGAATGAAGCAACAGGTGCCCCCTTATCTCGGTTGCAGACACGTAGCCCATGTAGCCTTGAAGACTTGGTTCGTAGACTTGTTTTGTTCCGCTTATCGCCGAATAGGCTGGGAAATTTAGGGAGGATGGGAGATTCATAGACCAGCTATGTAGAGCATTTTGTATCACTTTTGTATTGTGGCCTATTGTTTTCTCTGTACTCGTCTGTGTTAGGCTGGTGACGTAATTGATTACTGAAATGGAGATATATAATCTGGAAGCCTTAATCAATCGGGGCGACAGACTTGGACTATGCTAATTCCGCTGTCGCCCTTGCGCAAGTGATTTGTTAACAATAAAAGCTTCTAGATTTTTTCCTGTAAACCCGGAGGTCTTCGTCTCTTTTTCGGCCACAACATTTCGAGCCCCATCCTTATTTCAAAACAAGATGCCTGCCAGTACACATCCTCCTATCCATTGTGGCTTACAAACTCTCACTTGCTCTGTAGCTTGGAGAATACAGCAAACAGCTGACACTCCCACCTTTGTTTTCCACCTTCTTCATAATCCAGCACAACTGAGAAATCACTGCCCTTTTTTTCAACCTTGTTGCACATTCCAGGTGACTCCAAGGAGAGATAAAGTCTTCTTTTGTTTCATTTGCTCTAAGAATTGGAGAAAATAAGAAAGAGCAGAACCTTGGACCTCTAGCCAGTTTAAGTGACTGCAATTTAAGCACAAAGCAGTGGCTGGAAAACATTGCAAGTCTTAACAGAAAAGGAATAGATTTGGACTTGAGTGCAAAAAAAGGGACCCCCTCCCAAAAGTCTTCAGAACGTAAGACAGAAACTACAAATTTTAGTTACTTTTGCCATAGTGTGTTTAGAAGATTTCGATAAGGATGCACCTCCACAGCCCTGTAAATTTCTCACAAGAAACAGAACTAATTTGGTATATATAAGACATATTACTAAACCTAGACAAGACAACAAATACTTTTGCAATCATGCCAACCCATAACCAAGTACAATGTCTATGAGCAGGAATAAGTTACAATTAGTCTTAAACTCCCGCTCTCACTCCCCAGCAGCACAACAGGACTCTGGAAGATCTGGCACCCGTTTTTACTTCAACACAACTTCTCATGCCAGACTTGGCATCGTAGCTAATATCAGTTATTGTTAATTTAAAGAAGCCAGTCTTGGTAACTGTGTTGTGTAGCAAATACTTACCACAGCCAGTTATTCCAGAAGTTGCAACCTGCAGCTGTTAACTAAAATAGAAACAAAAGCTCCTAAACTGGAGAGAGAATGCATAAGCCCAAGGCCTGTTGCAGTATGTTGCCGCTCACGGACATTGTGCTGAACTATGATTAACAGGAGACCTGAATGCCCTAAAAGCACCAGATCCTGTCTGATCTTGGAAGCTAAGCAGGGTCAGCCCTGGTTAATGCTTGGATGGGAGACCACCAATGAATATCCAGTGCTGTGGGCTATATTTCAGAGGCAAAAACAGTAAAACCACCTCTGAGTTACCTTGCCTAGGAAGACCCTATGAACTTCATGGGGTTGCCATAAGTTGACATGCAACTTGAAGGCACATACACACATGGTTAACAAGATATGTAAACGTGGTCATTTCTGGTAAAGTACACACTCCTAAGAAAATATTTGCTAATGCACAGTGTTGTGCATTTTCTTCTTTATGTCAAGATGTGAAAGAGATCTGAGAAAGCTGTGTGTGGCACTAGGAGGATCCCATTTAAATGGTGTAACTTCAACTGGCACGCTGCAATATCAGTTCATCACCCCCACTGGGGAGTTCTAACAGTGAGGAGGCTTTCTTCCTTTGACTGTAGCTCTTACAGCATGTGGAGTTTACCTGGAACCTGACTGCATTATTAATGAAGGTAGCTGCCAGGCTATTTTTTGCAAAGGTGATTCTCACTGGAAACACATGTTCTTTCATCTTGGCAGACTGTCACTTATCATTAAATGCAATGTTCTTGAAGTGAGCATGGCAACAAAAATGACCTCTTAGCACCTTGCCACTAATTAGTATCAATACCCTTATTAAATGAAGAGCTGTAAGAACCGACAGCTCTTGATCCCTTAAGCCACTCTATGGTCAAATACACACAGGCTGCCTAAGAAAGATCTGGTTCATTTCCAGATGTTATTATTGGCATACTCGGCGTCATCAACACTTCAGTATCACCAGACTGAAGACAATAGATGCACACTTAAGTTATAAAGTGACTCAAAGGGATTTTACACATTACTCTCCAGTCTCAAAAGAAGCAGACTTGAAGTGTTCCTCATGCATTTCAAGTAACCTCACATATAATTTTTATGTGGCTTAATACTAATCTATTTCCCTAAATTACAAAATCCTTTTTTGACACTATAAAATTAGAAGGACAGTAAACCTGGGCCAACTGTCAATACATTGTTCTCCCAGAAGACCACTTAGGCACCTAAGTCAGCAATGAATATCTGCTCCAACTTTTATCGTATCAGTTGTTTTATTTCTATTTTATTTCAAGACTTTCAATGCTACTTTTCCTCAAAATTGATTTCGGGGCAGGGCTCATTTAAACACACACTCACTCACTCCCACCTACTACTACCATCACCACTATATTTAAAAGATTAAACCAGCAAAAAACAAAACAAAATGACCAACAATACTTAAACTGCATTAGTAGTACAGTCTCTTCCACATTCCCGGGTTTGGCCATTGCAAAATCTGATTATTCACAGAGTGCGCGCATGCCTTCCTCTCACATTCTCCTCCTCCCATTCCCTTGTGTTTTGCTGGGTGCATAAAAGAAGGCAAGCACCTAGATAAAAGGTAAGGAAATGGGGGGAGACGTGCATGCCTTCCTTCTCCCATCTGGAGCTCCCCCCTCCACTCTTTTGCCTCTGGCCCTGGCACTGAGAACTTGCACCAAGTGAAAAGGGAAAGGAATGGTGGGAGAAGGCTCATGTAAGCCTTCTTCTCCCCTTTGGAGCTCCCTCTCCCATTCCCTTGCCCTTGGCCCTGACACTAAGAACACACCGAGGCAAAAGGAAAGGGAATGGGGGGCACATGCGTGAGCCTGCCTTCTTCCCCTTCAGAGCTCACCCCCCCCCCAAATTCCCTTGCATCTAGCCATGGTGCACAAAAGGCCAAGGGAACAGGAGGGGGATCACGGGAGGGGGTTATTTGCATTTTTCCACTTTCACAAGGGTTCCATGCCCCGAACCTTCATGAAAAGTGGAGAGGCCACTGTATATTACAAGACAGAACAAACAAAAATGGCTTTGCAGGATGAGCTAGCATGGTTTAGCAGTCTGAGCACTGGACTACAATCTTGGAGACCAGGGTCTGATTTCCTGCTCAGCCATGGAAAGTAACCAGGTGACCTTGGGCAAGCTCTCAGCCGCAGAAATCTCCATGACAGGTTCACCTTAGGATCATCATAACTCAGAAACAACTTGAAAGCACACAACAACAACAACAACATACATGAACGAAAACAATGCTATTGCCAAGAGAGTTTCTTGGGAAAGGATTTTCATGTTAGAAAATAGAGGCAGTACAATCAAAAAGACTCTTCTCTTAGGTGGTCACTGGATACAATTCAGGTGAGGCACACTAAGGATGACATCTGTAGGTGACCTTCAAGCAGGATATGGGAGCAGATAAGCCTTCTATAGCATAGTTATGCATCCTTTTAGTTGGTATGCTTTTTTAAATATATAAAGCATACATCTGTATATTCAAGTAATTATAATGTATCTATATTGTGGGGGCTTGGCAATTATTTTTTCCAATCTGCCAGGGCAAGCACTATATTTGTGCCCATTGGCTATAGCTGCTTTTTTCCTGGAAACTCACTATGTACCGCCAGCCAATGGCTCAGAGACTGGCACCAGTCTGAGGACCACGATTTTAAGTAGCACCATTTTATGCCATTACAGAGTAGTTGGTTTTAATCTATTCTGTCCTGCATATCATTTCTATACACCTTTTAACTTCAACCACAGTTCTGAATTCTCACACCAAAATGTCCATTCAGAAAATCCCACTTGAACGAAACACTTTTCTTTAAAAGAAAAATAAGCACAAGGACTCAAAGAGTCAAATTCAACGTACTTTTACATCATCATCATATTTACTACTTTTAACTGTTACTATCTATACCTGATCACAGCAGCTGGATAACTGAGCAAATAAAATAAAACAATGGAAAGCATTTAAAGAAACAGAGTTAAGAAGGTAATATCTATTTTCAACACACTAAAGACTGCTTCCTAGTAGCTGATGCCTCGGGTTGTGCCAGAGCAGATTTTAACAAAAGGCATCTTGTTTTGATTCGAAACCAAAAGGCAGAGAAACTAGCACATCCTTGAAGTTACTCACTAATTATCCTGCAATACAAGATGTTATGATTAGGCCAACTAAATTCCACTATAAGTACTTACTAGAATGGACTCTTGGGAGAAATGACTTCAGGAGGGTAAGGGAAAGAGTCACGACTAGATTAACCAAGTAGAGCAGCAAGCCAATTAACCGTGAGTTGCTACAGAATTAAATCATGTCTACAAAGTGTGCCAGAAGAGCTAGGATTCTGGAACTGGACCACATTCAGGCAACACAATTACCTCTTGTGAAAACAGCTCACATTTACGACTATGTCCCATAGTCAATCTGCAATTCCTTCAAATCTGGAGAGGAACTGGTACTCACCAACGGCTGCTTTTCACCCTGGAGAGAAGTGACTAGTGGTGTGCCACAGGGTTCTGTCCTGGGCCCAGGACTGTTCAACATCTTCATCAATGACTTGGGTGAAGGAATGGAGGGCATGCTGATCAAATTTGCAGATGACACCACACTGGGAGGGATTGCTAATACCCCAGAGGACACAATCAAATTTCAAAACGACCTTGGCACATTGGAGAGCTGGGCCAAAGCTAACAAAATGAATTTCAACAGAGACAAATGTAAAGTCCTACACTGAAGCAGAAAAAATGGAATGCATAACTATAGGATGGGGGATGCATGGCTGGATAGCAGTACATGTGAAAAGGATTTAGGAGTCTTGGTAGATCACAAGCTGAACATGAGTCAGTAGTGTGATAAGACAGCCAAGAAAGCCAACGTGATTCTTGGTTGCATCAATAGGAGTATGGTATCTAGATCGAGGGAGGTAATGTTACTACTCTATTCAGCATTGGTTAACTCTCATTTGGAATACTGCGTCCAGTTCTGGGTGCCTCAGTTCAAGAAAGATATCGACAAGCTGGAGCGTGCCCAGAGGAGGATGACCAAAATGGTGAAGGGTCTGGAAGCCATGCCCTATGAGGAACGGCTTAGGGAGCTGGGTATGTTTAGTCTGCAGAAGAGAAGGTTAAGAGGAGACGTGATAGCCATGTTTAAATATTTGAAGGGATGTCATGTCGGGGAGAGAGCGGGCTTGTTTTCTGGTGCTCCAGAGACTAGGACAAGGAGCAATGGACTCAAGCTGCAGGAAAGGAGATTCCACTTGAACCTCAGGGAGAACTTCCTGACAGTTAGAGCTGTCCAGCAGTGGAATATGCTGCCTCGGAGTGTGGTAGAGTCTCCTTCTTTGGAGGTTTTTAAGCAGAGGTTGGATGGCCATCTGTTGGGAATGCTTTGATGGGTGTTCCTGCATAGCAGGGGGTTAGACTCAATGGCCCCTGTGGTCTCTTTCAACTCTATGATTCTATGGTATTAATTAGAAACACAACTAATCCTAAGAGATGTTCTACTTGGCTTCTGAGAAATCAGATCCTGTCAAAGTCCAATACAGGAAAGCAAGAGGGAAATACTCTCGTGTGGAAGCCTTCTGTTTGTAAACTAAAAGACAAAAACAAAATGGACCCAAAATGTGTTTTAAAGTCTGGGAAGAACAATGTAAATGTGAACCAAAACCAATTTGAAAAAAACATTTTGCTCTTTTTATTTGCATGCATATGCAAGAGACGAGATGGCATTTAGACTTCATACAGACAAGAGAGAAGTCTCTGACTTCTCAGGAAATTTGGATTTGCTAATACACCTACTTTTTCTATGTGCAGTGCAATTAAACATGAAGTTCCAAATACTGTTCACAAAATCCAGCTTTGCAAGAGAATGGAAAGCTTCAAAATGAGCCTTTACAAACTGTTGCAGAATACTCTCAATCTACAGCAAGAAGAATTAGCACATGAAATCCAACCCCAAGGAAAACTTCCAGAAAGACAAGACTATCTCCAGTGACAGAAAAAAAAATATTTCACCTGTTGGTATATTTTAACAGGTACAAAATGTGCCAAGAAATGTCAAGAAAATCCATGAGTATGACGCATCCCTCATCTGATCCGGCACTGACCATCCCCAGGTCAAGCTGACCAAGGTGGATATCAGGTGGCCAAGACTCTTACGATTTTCATTCTCTCAGGGCAATCTGGTTCCCCTCTATACATCATCAACTAGACAAAAAGTCATCACCACTGACTGCAACACCAAATAGCCAGTTCCCACAGCATCTCCTCAGCTCTCCTATGGCACAGCTCTTTCCTGGCCATGGCCCAAAACCAAGGTTTCTGACATACATAACAAGGTGGTATCAAGTGTACATTTTCCTTAAGGATATCAAAGATCTGGAATGTATTTTAAATTCAACTCCAAGCCTTTGGGTCAGTGTAACACTGAACATTTATGGAGTCTGGTCCTTTGCAGGTTTATTGCATAACAAGTTCTACTAAATTCCACCACGGCTCCCCCAAATAAGGACATGATTACAGTTCTCTCTCTCCCTTCCCCTCGTTTTAGATTTTATTTCCTGACTTGCATTTTGTCCCCTTTTCTCCTCCTTACAGGGACAGTTAATATGGGTAACAGAACCCAAATCACAATTCAAATAACGGTAACTCACACAATTTAAGAATAATATGTCTTAGTACAACATAAAAACCTGTAAGAAAAAACTGACAAACTAGTCAGTAAATAATACTTAATAACTTAAACATCAACAGGACAAAAGCATTAAAACAACAACAAAATATTCAAGAACCCGTGGATCACCAGTAAAGAAAAAAGAGAGAGAAACTGAAACACCTAGGACAAGGAGGTCCATGTATAGATCATTGACAAATAAGGCTGTTTCACAATTACCACTAACTTTATCTCAGTAGGCCTCATTATGTGTAAGAAGGCTGTATCACTAGATATTAAACGATGAGCTGTTCATCTGGGGGGGAAGTCCTCCAAGCAGCTTCATCCAAAGGGTTTTATGATTTTAAAGGCAATAACCAACATCGTGAATTGCATGCAGGAATGAACAGGTACACAATAAATAAAGGATTCATGTGACCAAGCCACTTGGTTGAGGTCAAAATATTGGCTGCAGCACTCTCCAGTAACTGATGTTTTCAAGTCCTTTTTCAAGGGCAGAATCCCACACAGTTAGAGATATATGGTGGAAAATATTCTGGAAAGTTTTCAGTACATTTTTCCACAGAAAAATTTCCACATTGAGAGTAAAAAGGAGTGGGAGGAGGGAGGGAGAGTTGTCTGGACTCTTGTACTGCGATCAGCATGTTAGCTGGTCATATATAGGATATAAAATTCTAGTTTTTCTTCTAAGAAGATAAGCAGTGCTCAGGAGATAACCCTAGGAAAATAACCCAAGTGCTCAGAGAACAGACTAACAAATGAACACAATGCTAAGCTTGTTTCTATTTCACAAATCATTTGCCACCATAAATACAAGCAGTGAGGACAAAATGTGATAAGTTGCCTGTGACACCAGACCTACATCTATCCACTGGTGAAAAAAAATATTCAACAAGTTGCATTGAATCAGTTTCCCTGAACTTGAAACCGAAGTCATTAGTGTAGAGAGAGTGAGTGAGTGAAGCTGGAGGTAATACAGTTATAGTTCATCATAAGAAAGTTAACCTGTTGACATAAGATATACAAGGTACAGCTCTCTTTAGGTATGTGACTTTAAAAAAGTGTTCTTTCCAATGTAGTCATATTTTGTTAAATATAAGAGAAATATATACTAATGTGTTTACAAATATTCCAACACAATAATTTCCACACAGAGCTCTGAATGTGTTTAAATATACTATTTAAACAAAGTATGCTAAATAATAACTTGATACAGAATATTGGAAAGTTTTCCAGTTCTACTTTTTGCAGCAAGCCCACACCACTCCACGTAGTGTATGCTGTTGTACTCAAAACATGCACGATCATGGCCAGGTCTCACTGTACCAGGAATGGGTGCAGCTGAGGTACTATTCTAAACTGGGCAAAAAGCATTACTGATCACATGGGCATCTAACAGCAGCGCTGTGTCAAAAAGTACCCTAAACTGCTTAAAGAAAGCAACTTGGGAATACTCCTAGACGTGGTCTTTGTTGTTGGATGCTTGGTTGGCAGTTCAAACTAAGAGTATGTAAAATCCCAGCTTAGGACTAAATAAAACAACACTCCAAAGACTTTGCTACAGGAAACAGCACTGAAATGAAGATGGGCAAGTTCTAAGAATGCCCTTTGAAACAAATTGTAGAATTATAGAACTTCAAGGGCAGGGAGTAGATTGAGGCAGAATACAAATGTTAGGTACAGCAGCTGAAGAAGAGACTGTTCATACGCCAAATCTGACATTCCCATGTTACAGCAAGAAGAGAGTCCTGATGGAAAGCTCTCAAAGCAACCATAATGGAAAAACTATCTATACAATCCATTGTCATGTGATGCCTCACAGCTCTGATGGATCAAGAAATTGAAGAAGCAGAGAAATAAGTAAGTATTAGTCCAAGCAGCATGTAGAATCTGGTCCCCCTGGGGTAATGGGAGCATAGGGACCTGGAAAGGAGAAACCACTCCAAACCTTGTAAGAGGAGCTTGAAGAATGACCTAAAATAGTTTTCAACATAGAGAATTAACAGCTGTTGCTATACATATGTGCTGTCTAAACAACAGATACAAATACTTGCATTTTTCAGGACTAAATGAGACATAGCATTTGTTATGTAACATTTGTTGTTACATGTTTTAAATTGGTTTAATTTTGTGCTTTAAATAGGCTTGTTTAATTTTTACACTTTTTTATATTAATAAGATTTTGCCTGTTCTTTGCTTTAATTTGTCTCAAGCGAGCTCTATGCCAGGAGAAAAGCAGGACAGAAATTTAATAAATCAATACATAGTTTGCTTTGCACAGTTCATGTTTCCTTCATAGAATTAGGGGGTTGAACATGATTAAAAACGGGGGGGATAACCCTTTGTTCTCTCTTCCATGGTCCCAACTGGAATCACCTGCCATCATGGCAGGTAATATACCTGCTCATAAAGGCTTCCATTCACACCAGAGAACTTCCTTTCCATTGTGAACAACAGTTGCTGGGTGGGGGGAGATTCTGATCAGGACCACGGGACATCACATTACCTTCTTCCCGTTCTATCTGCTTTTTAAACAAAATCAACTATGCAAAGGCAAACTATGTGACAAATGTTGCATCTAGCTTAGCATTTAATGTATAAATTATAACCATTACACTCAAAAACATGACTTCTTTTAAGCAGCAGTTTCAGGCACAACTCCAAATCTCCAATACAAGAACAAAACACTTTGGTCCAAACTATATCTATTCTGAAGCTAATTTTCATTTCACTGTTTATGCTTTCCTTAGGAATTCTCCAGTAAATACACTCTCAGCTCAAAAGGAGGGCATAATCACTCATCACTCTGGTTCTATTTGGGCTGAAGCAATCTGTTCTTCCACTTCCCATAATTGCTAACATGTTTGACTTAACTATAATTACAGCCGCTATTGTTACAACATTTGTTCAAGGTTAGCTGTCTGCCCTCCTCATCAGCACTTGGACAGGCCTGTTATTAGCCCTTGTTCTATCTCTCTGTAATATTCCACATTACAGAAGGCAGCTTGCAGCTCTCCCTTATATTCGCCAAGTGACAGCACTCTCCACAGATACGGAAACCCATTTCCCAAGGAACTGCCTGATTTTGTGTGTGTGTGTGTGTGTGTGTATACACAGCACACACAGGAACATATACAGCAACATAACCAAACAGTGCAGGCAACAGTCCAGCTCTATGCCCTTTGTCACTGCCATCATCCAACTTAAACATTCTCTGGGAATAACTGACACACAGCTTCTTTCCTTTTGCTCCTCAGCATTACAAATGCCTTCACATTTCATCCACATCAATAATCTTCAGCTCCAATGAGCTGCATACTCCTCACTTGGGGAATAGGTGTATAAGATATGGCACTGAAGTCACAACAGGTAAAGACAGAAGATAGCTTTTTGTACATGATTCACTGGAAAGGATGACAATGCTCAGCAAACTAGAAGGTAGTCGGAAAAAGGAAAGACCTCCTAACAGCAAGATTGATTCAGTCAAGAAAGCTACAGCTCTGTTTTGCAGGACTGCAGGTGGGCAGTTAATAGCACAGTCTCCTGGACAACTCTTATTCATAGGGTTGCCTTAAGTCGAAGCAAACAGCAACAACATCACAACTACTGAGGGCAAGATACAACTCATCCTTGGTATTACCCATGTTAGAGCTCCTCTGTCCAGTTTGAAAGCTTGCACTTAATGCATATGCTGTCCTTTATGTAATCAGATGTTGATGTAGGAGACCATCCTGTTGTCCACTCTCCACACTGCCAACAATCAAAGTAGTTCTGCTCCATTTTGTCTTGTACGACAGTAAGTCCAAATAGATGAAGAGCCCCCCCACCTCACGTTCTCTTTTCCTCCTCCCTTATTTTTGCAAACAAGTGCAGTTACTAATAAAAGGGTGCACAGCTTTTTTTTTTTTTTTTTTGGTGAAAATATTCATTCCATTTTCAAACATTTTATCAATCTAAATAAAAGACCACATTCCCGAGAAAATTATCTGGCCAAAGTGCTCCCCAAATGTAATACATTATCAGGGAGGCCCTACAGAAATCTCCGCATATGAATTCTTAAAAGCAGTAACTCTGAAGTACCAACACAGAGCCACTGGAAAGTTCATATCCTGAACTGTAAATAAAAGCTGCTCTTAGTAAGACTATACTTGTAAAAGACAGCATCCTCTCACCCACTGTCACTGTCAAAGCTCTTCGGTCTTGTCAGTTGACCTTTTCCTACAAAGGTTCCCAATAAAGTTCAACCAGCCCATCTCCCCAGTGGAAGGCCATTTGACACACAAAGCCAAATAAATTCTATGTCAATTCATGCGCAGACCAGCTGCCTTTCATTAATAATACCAATGACCTTTGTAACTGCACGCATTATTGTGCCTATACATTGAGCAGCCCACGGGACGGAAAATTTAGGCTCCTTCACTTCTCTCCTCCTCCGTATCAAAAGTACTGCTGGGCAAAAAGTCTGGATATTTCAATTCTCTAAAAAGCTGCACCAAACCTTCTCACAGCTCATCCTGCGCAGCAGCTACACTACCACGTTCACAGAGTGGGAAGCCGGCTGCACCAATGTGCAAGTGGAATAAAAAGCATGATCAAGGCGAGGGACTCTTGACCGTTTGTTTCCTTACACAGATGGGCTCACTGAGCAGCTGAGGAGAAAAAAGAGGCTCAAGAAGCACACCCGGGCTAACCTCGCCGGCCGCGGACAGACGAGAGGGGCCTGGGCTGCACACCCTGGCCCTCTGCGCCCCGAGGGGGCACGCGCCCTAGCCCGAGGCCACCCCTCGCAGCAGCGGGAGGGCAGGAGAGCCAGTCGCCCGCCTGGCCCCGGGGCTCCGAGGCAGCTGGGCCCGGCCCGGTCCGGCCCGGCCCGCCCCGCCAGCGCTGCGCTGGAGCCGGCGGCGGCTACTGGCGCCTGCCTGCTCGCCCCTCGCCCGCCTTTCCGCCCCCTGCCTGACCTGTAGGCGCTGCAGGTAAGAGGCCGGCACGTAGCCCGTCTCCCCGGAGCCCGCCCGGGTCACCAGCCACCAGTGCTGGTTACTCCGCTCCAGCAGCAGGAAAGTCTCGCCGGCGGCGAAGGCCAGCGAGCTGGGCTCTGCCGACCGGAAACCGTACAGCGCCCGGTACATGGCGGCGGCAGTGGCGGGACGGAGGGAGGCGACGCGGGCGGGCGGGCGGGCGGGCGGGCGAGAGAGAGAAAGGAACGGCCCGGCTCCCCTCGCAACGAGGGAAAGGACACCCTCCAGGTAAGCGCCGCCGGCTTCTGATGTAAACACCGCTCGCCACGCCACGCCCCGCCCCTGCCTCGGGCACGCGTCTCCCTCCGTCGCCACGTCACCGCGCAAGCACGCCCCCTCGCTTTCCGCGGTGCTGCAGCGCCACCTGCTGGGCTGCCCTCGGAAGAGAAGAGCAGCGCAAAAAAACCCGGGAGGTTAAATGGCCTGATGAAGGGGAACTGGAACCTCTGAGGCCGTTTCCGCACTTTCAACCTCCTGTGGAATTCTGGGGTTTGTAGTTTACTGAGGCCAAAGAGAATTCTGAAGGCCCCTCCCTCAATGGGAAACCCCAGGATTCCATAGAAAACTTTAAAGCAGTGGTTCTCAACCTGTGGGTCCCCAGATGTTTGTGGACTTCAGCTCCCAGAAGCCCCAGGAACTATGGTCAATTCTCAGGGCTTCTGGGAGCTGAAGTCCAAAAACATCTGGGGACCCACAGGTTGAGAACCACTGCTTTAAAGTATCACAGCGTAGTGCTGAAATGGCTTTATTTCCAGAGATTTAAGTACAGGTGTGTGTTTCTGTGTGAAGGTATCTCCTCCCCCCGTAAGAATTCTGCTCCTAATAATATTTTCCTTCAGTCTCGAAATTTCTAGTGCTGCGAAGAAGAAGAAGATTGAAAATCGTTCTCGCCTGGAACTGGCATTTGCTGTTCGCGCTCCCTGGTTCACCTTGACTGCCCCTTTGGATGCCTACACTGCATTTCTAAATGCTCCTGACTGCACTGCTAGAAATTTGGGGACTGAAGGCGCATTTCATTTGGGGCCCGAATGCTCATGGGTGGAACTATGCCCACATTTTGCTCCCTATTTCCGCACTAGCCTGTTACAGCGCGATGATTCCACTTTCAGCATCCTCTGGAACCGGCCCCTCCCGAAACTGCAAACCCCAGGATTCCAGAGGATGTTGAAAGTGGAATCATCGCGCTGTAACAGGCTAGTGCGGAAATGGCCAAAGCTATGTCCCTGCTTAGTACACACATGGAATTTAGCTTTTTCACACCAGCCTCAACATAGTTTCTTGGAACTATCCTCTCCCATTTCATTGAGCTACCCTCCAAATGTGCAAGATTTCTTTCCTGATCAGTCATCACCATCTCTGCCACCCAATATAAACAGGCAGATGTGCGGGAATAAATTCCTCAGCTAATGTGGAGGTGTTAAAGTTTATCTTCATGTTTACAGTAAGCATTGCTCAGCTCCAAAGGCAAGTTTTGGATATATAATAAAGGGTGTGGTAACTGTTTTATTACGGTGTGAGTTTTAATTCCTTTTCTTTCTAATCTTGACTTAGGAATTCTTTTTCTCTCTTGTGTCTTTGAGAAAGCATAACCTGAGAAACAGAAGGAAATCCTGGAGGTCGTTGGAGGTCGTTGGAGGAAGAAGGAGAAAGAGAAATGGAACAGTGGCTATTTCCATACTACGCTGTTACAGTGCTATTATTCCACTTTCAATATCCTGTGGAATTCTGGGGTTTGTAGTTCTCTGGGTGAGAATTATAAATGCCTCCTCCCTAAACTGCAAGCCTCAGGATTCTATAGTATGTAGGGAGTGGAATAATCAGCGGAGGAGCTTAGACAGTGTGGCGGGGGGGCCGGGCTACAGCATGAGGGGCGTGGCCACTGTGCATGGGAGCGGGGTGTGGGAGTGTGGCCAGTACACTCGGGGGCGTGGCTACAGGCCAGGACACCCCAAAAACATTGCCGCCCAGGGTGAAGTCCCCTGCCCCTCTGTCCCTACGCGACTGAGAATAATAGTACCATAACAGTGCAGTGCGGAAATGGCTAGAGATTGAGTTATAACTCTCCTGAGCAGTGCAATTATTGTGTCAAAGTTTAATGGTTCATTGGTTCTGGAGAAACTGTTCATTTTCTGATATAATGAGAGAATTGTTCTTGCTGGCTCTTTCTTAAAAATAATATCAGTAATGAATCTACATTTCTGGTTTTTACTGTGGAACATTGTTTAAAAGGGATGGAATGGATCTGGCTTTTTGTTTATACATACATGTTTTTATTTCCTGCATTCTTCCTCTATGTATTCTTTGTAACCTCACTCATTCCTTTTCAGTGAGTGGGTGCACAGTGGCATTTTCCAAAATTTATTCATCTATTTCCTTTTTTCCCAAGCTCAAAACAGGAATAAGGAGAAGAGGCGGGCGAGTGAAATCACAGATGGGATTTTCATCTTCATTTTGATAAACTTTTTTGTATAGTAATGCTGTATCAGTTTAAATACCAAGTTGAAGTTAACATACATGCAACAAATGTTCCTTTTTCAGCATGAATATAAGTAACCTGATGTTTTGGCTCTCTGCTGCAAATGTAGAATGCTGGCACTTTAAAACTAGCTGTCCTTTCTCTGATTGATCCTTTTTGAGAGCACATGTCCTAATATTAGAGCCTGACTGAGTGGATGGGCCTCTGACAATGAGGTTTAGCAGGGAAAGGTCCCTGCCCCCTCATTAAAAAACAAAAAAACACATCTTGAACCCAGCTGAAGCCAGGCCATACAAGGGCAATAGAAAAAGAATCACTATAGTATTCCCTAGCTAACAAAAAAAAATAAAAATAAAAAAATATACATTGTGGAACTAAGGACTAGATGGTCCTTGGGGTGATGTCTGTCTCTGTGTTGAAGTAACATCCTTTGCTGAACGCCATGAGTATGAAGTAAATCCTGAAAGTGGGAAGAAACATAGATTGGGTTGCCAACCCATCATCACAGCAGGGCTCCTTTGCCTTAGATCAGGAGTGGGGAAAGTGCCCCCTGTGCCCATTTTTGCAGTGTGCCAAAGACCACCAAAATGTCTCATACTGTTGTGGATCATGGAAAGGAGAAGAAGTCTGCTTGGAATATACCAGTTAGCAACTATACCAGTTGGAGAGCTAGCTGTGGAGAGAGAAGAGAAGAACCAAGGGAGTAGCAAAGAATCCTAAGCAGCTGGAACACACAGATCCTGGATTTGGATGTACAGTTAGTGCCTAGGAGGAAGTGAAAGAGATGAGTGAGTAATGACATTTGAGTGCATTGACAGTGCTCGAGTCACTGTCCCTTTCCATGGAAATGGGGGAGGAGACCGCAAGGACGGAATCAGCATTTACTCTAGGGTCAACTGAAGACAATTTGCTGCCTGAGATAAAAGGCAAGATGGCATTCCCTCACTAGTCTGCATGGAGCTGATTGAAGTATTTATTTATTCAATTTATATTTCATTTTATTCCTAATATGGGACCCAAAGCAGCTTACAATGTAATTAAAAAAGCTTTAAAAAGTGGTACAAAATGGTTATAAGTATTAAACAATCCAGTTAAACATTAATTTGAAAGAGTTAAAAAGACTTTCAAAACATATTACATATTTAAAAAAACAGCCTTCCCATTGCACATCCTCCTACCCCAACCAGGTAAAGGCTGAAGGTCTGTTTAAAGATGATCTTTGCCTGGTGGCAAAGAGAAAACAGAGAGGAGGCCCACCAAACTTCTCTTGGGAGGAAGTTCCATAGCCTAGGAGCACCCACTGAGAAGACGCTCTCCCTCCCTCCCTCTCTCCCCTCATGTACGCAGCGGGTGAGCCTGTGAAGGTGGTGAGATGGTGCGAAAGCACTCCCCCAAAGAATATAAGACTTGGGCAGACTCATATGGAGAGATACATGCTTTCGTATATTCTGTACCTAAGTCATATAGGCCTTTATAGATCACAGCCAGCACTTTGAATCATAGTACCAGTTGTATTTTGCTCCAACAGTGCCAACAGCATCCTCTGCCACACCTAAAGCAGTTCAGGGAATTCAAGGAAGTGGGAGTAGCAGACACATCCTGTTGCCCAGCAGAACAGAACAGCCGGAGAGTTCATTACTAACAACAAAGATGCTGCTACTTCTGCTCCCGGAATTTGCAACATGGTAGCTAGCCTGACATTTATTTTACTTATTTCCTCCCTTTTCTGCAGAACTGAGATGCCAGGTGGCCGACAAAAAAACTGAAACAAATACATGTTACCCTAAGAGGTGGGGATATTGGGGTCCACCTGCAATGCCAATGCCACCTCTTTAGAATTTGGGGAAATTATAGTTCAAAGGAGGCTCTGCAAGAGGAGGGTAATGGCAGGATGTTTTCATTTATGTAAACGAGTACTAACTGTAGACAGGACCCCAGTTAAAGTTAAACAATGTATTTTACTTGGATTGACAAACATACAAGAAATCAGACACTCTCAAGAATGATACAAGGCTATCAGAAAGTGAGGTGGGAAAGGTTGGATAGAGAAAGGTTGGGTGGAAAGGGGGATACTTACCAGTCCTGAAGAAGGAAGTCACAGTGGAGGGACTCAGACAGTGTCTGAAGGTAGCACAGAGGAGTAGCAATCTGGGGCACTATGTACTACAATTGGCTTGGGTCAAAGCTTGGGTTTTTATAATTTGTTATGCTCCATGCATCCAGGATATGGTAAAGGTAAAGGTACTTAGAACTATTGGACTAGTAGTGCCAGTGGATAGGGTGGCTGGCCTTACCAACAAAGTTAGTATTGACATCAATACCAGGAAAGATCCTAGAGCAGGCTATTAAACAGTCAGTTTGTAATTACTTAGAGAGCAATGCCATAGTCACTAAAAGTCAACATGGGTTTCTCAGAAATAAGTCATGCGAGACTAATCTTATCTCTTTTTATGATAGGGTTACAAGCTTGATAGATGAAGGGAATGCTGTAGACGTAGCATATCTTGACTTCAGTAAGGCCTTTGACAAAGTTCCCCATGACATTCTTGCAAAGAAGCTAGTAAAATGTGGGCTGGACAGCGCTGCTGTTAGGTGGATTGGTACTTGTTGACTGACCAAACCCAAAGGGTGCTCACCAATGGCTGGTTTTCATCCTGGAGAGAAGTGACTAGTGGGGTGCCACAGGGTTCTATCCTGGACCCAGTGCTATTCAACATCTTCATCAATAACTTGGATGAAGGAGTGGAGGGCACGCTGATCAAATTTGCAGATGACACCACATTGGGAGGGATTGCTAATATCCCAGGGGACACGATCAAATTTCAAAATGACCTTGACAGATTGGAAAGCTGGGCCAAAGCTAACAAAATGAATTTCAACAGAGAGAAATGTAAAGTCCTACACTTAGGCAGAAATAATGGAATGCACAAATACAGGATGGGGGATGTGTGGCTGGATAGCAGTACATGTGAAAGGGATCTAGGAGTCTTGGTAGATCACAAGCTGAACATGAGTCAGCAGTGTAATAAGGCAGCCAAGAAAGCAAACACGATTCTTGTTTGCATCAATAGGAGTATGGTGTCTAGATCGAGGAAGATAATGGTACCAATCTATTCTGCATTGGTTAGGCCTCATTTGGAATACTGTGCCTCAATTCAAGAAGGATATAGACAAGCTGGAGTGTGCCCAGAGGAGGGCGACCAAAATGGTGACGGGCCTGGAAGCCATGTCCTATGAGGAACGGCTTAGGGAGCTGGGTATGTTTAGTCTGCAGAATAGAAGGTTAAGAAGGGACATTATAGCCATGTTTAAATATTTGAAGGGATGTCATGTCAAGGAGGGAACGGGCTTGTTCTCTGATGCTCCAGAGACGAGGACAAGGAGCAATGGATTCAAGCTGCAGGAAAGGAGATTCCATTTGAACCTCAGGGAGAACTTCCTAACGGTTAGAGCTGTCCGGCAGTGGAATATGCTGCCTCAGAGTGTGGTAGAGTCTCCTTCTTTGGAGGTTTTTAAGCAGAGGTTGGATGGCCATCTGTTGGGAATGCTTTGATGGGTGTTCCTGCATAGCAGGGGGTTAGACTCAATGGCTCCTGTGGTCTCTTTCAACTCTATGATTCTATGATTCTATGTGTGTGTGTGGAGGGGTGTAATGTGTGTTACGGAAGGGCAATGTAGACACAATCAAAGGTATCTGCAATGGTTCCGGGAAGATAAATGTTAGTCATGTAGCTCATATTTTTTATGTATACTCAGTTGGAAGGCCATGCTCTCCTTTTGTACAAAGTGCTCTCATTTTGGATAACTTTCCCCATGGTTGGTTGGTTTCTGCATTTCTCTTTTGCGTTTGTCTTGTTTCTCTTCCAGTGAATTCAAGTAACCAGAGAAGGCCCTGCACCTACTCACTTCACAGCCCTGAGAGGTAGCTCAGACTGAGAGACAGAAATTCACCAGTGAATTTCATGGCTCATTGAGGATTAGAGCCTGGATATTCCAGAAGTCGTAGTCCCAGTCTAGCACTACACCTGTTTTACTATACTGACTCTATTCTGGCTGATGGTGATTGTGATGTCCTTTCCATGGCTTTTCCCCTGCATGCTTTTAAATATGCATATTGTGAGGCCAACATGATACGTTGCCTGTCTAGTCATCAGAGTTACAGGTAGGTATCTGGGACTAATATACAGCAGGAGGGGGCAAAACATAGCCCATAGATGTCATGTGTCCCCTATCCATTTTTGCAGCCCCTGTACCATTCCTAACCACCATTACTGAAACAAAAAAAGACAAAACAAAAAGAACTGTGCTCTTAGAAACTTCCAGGAACGGTGATCTTCCTCTAATGCAAAGCACACTTCCAGGAACGGTGCCTTTCTCTGGAAAACTGGTAGTGAATACCTGGTTATTTCTTCTTTGGGGAGGAAAACACCTACTTCCTCTTCTAAATTTTCAACATGGATAAAGCCCACTTGGGTCCTGGGGTAGTCAAAACTGTCTGTGCCTGCATTGTGCTGCCCCATTTTGGCTTAGGAGCAGCCTGTTTCATGTTCTTCTGACTTAGTGAGTCATTTGCCTCATTCTGTAACATTTCAGCCCGCGCTGCTCAAGTACAGGATTGTGATCTTAATTAAACCAGAGAAGCTATGTCATTTGTGTGGACAGCTTATTTCTTTTCTCTGAGCCTCTGCATCATGCCTTAAACTGAGCTATATTTCTAATCTTGCCCTTGTGTCTAGAACAAATTTATCGGAGAGATGATGACGAACTGATATCCTACACAAAGACCTTTGATCCCAGTCAAGCTATGGAGTAAGGTGAGTCTCTACTGATTATATGTATTTATTACACTTCTATGCCATCTTTATTCTGAGCAGCTCAAGTAGGACTGTATAGTTCTGTTTTCTAGACACAGGTAGGCATTTTGTTCTCATAATAATTTTGTGGGGCAGATTAGACTGAAAGGTAATGGCTAGCCTAAGATCACAAAGTGTGCTTCATAGTCCAGTGGTTATTATAACCCTGATCTTTCTAATCTTACTGTGATATTGCAGCCACAGTTCTGATTGTATAACACTCAGGGCATATCTGTATCACATTATTATATCATTGATACTACTTTAAGGGTCATGGCTGCATCCTACAGAATTCTGGAGTTTGTAGTTTGGTGAGTGGTTAGAATGACCTGCTAGCTTTCTTGTCTGCTCCCTTGAACTACAGCACTAAAACTCTCTAGCAAAGAATCCTAAGTACCTCTACCAGACTTCAGATCCTAGGATTCCCTGGGAAGGAGCCATGACATTAAACTGCTATGAAACTGCTATAACTGTATAGTGTAACATAGATGTAGTTCCAGGCCATTTCCGCACTAGACTGTTATACTGCTATTATTCCACTTACAACATCTTAAGGAATCCTGGGGTATGCAGTTTTGTGAACCCCAGGATTTCATAGGATGTTGAAAGTAAGAATAACAGCACTATAACAGTCTAGTGTAGAAATGACCCCAGTCTTAGTGGCTTGGCCACAGGGGATCTCCCCCCTCTTCCTCAGTTGAAAAATCTGCTTTGGCAGTGCTAACAGACAGTGCCGTGTTCTGGTCTGTCAATTACTGCCAGCTCCCTGCCCCCATTATAAATGCTTCTGGGGCAGTCCCCCCCTCCACGCACTTTGCAAAGGATGCCTACTGACAAAGGAATTTGTTATTTTTATTTAAGAACATTTTGATGCTGATTTTCATTTTTTTAAAAATCCCAAAGTGGTTTACTATAAAACTAAGATGCAACCAAACTAATTGATTAAAATAATAGAACAATAATGCATTTTAGCACAATAAAGCACGAACTTGTAGATTCACATTACAAGGAAAGAGATTCTGTTTGCCTTAGCATTGGGCTGAATGTTTTCATTGTAAGAGCTGTTTGACAATGGAATAGACTGCTTTAAAAGGTGGTGGAATCTCCATCTTTGGATTCTTTAAACAGAGGTCTGATGGCCATCTTTCAGGAGGGCTTCAGTTCTGCATGGCTTCCTGCATGGCAGAGGGTTGGAGGAGATGGCCCTTGTGGTCCCTTCCAACTCTATAATTCTATGATGAACCAAAAAAAAAATCATTTTTCAAAGTGCAACCAAGTACAACAACACAATAGGTAACAGAAATCAGCATCCTTTAGGCTCCCTTGGTTTAATGAATGCTCAGCAGAGGGCATTCAAAGCTCACAAAACAAAGGGTAAGCTTCATAAATGACCAAATATAGAGAAACCCAGGCTTCAGTTTTGTCCATGGTTTATCTTAAACGGAATATTTTTTATTTTTAGTTTTTGCTTATCAGTGTGTTTGTAGTTATTATGTATTACTCACTCCTAGCTAAAAATAAAATGATCACACAGAAAGTCTAAAAAGCTGAAAATACTGAACAGTGACCTTTTGTTGTTAACAACCTGCTAGATTAGCTCTGCAAGGATTTTTACATCCAAAATGGAGTTGGCGGGACCTGTAAAGGTAAAACACTGGGGGATTAAAATAACAGAATCTTAGAGCTGGAAGAGCCATCCAGTTCAACCATCCCTGAAAGATGATCATCTAACCTCTGTTTAAAACCCCCAAAATGGGATTAATGATGGCATATTGCCTAGTGAACATAGTCATGGGGTTCTGTGTAATAATCAATTTGGAAAGTAGCACCTCTGTGAATTAAGAGAGATACAGAAATAGGTATGCTTATTGGCTGAGTATAACGCAAGTGAGAATCTGTCAAACTGTTAGTTGCTGCTCTCTTTGCTATGTGGTCTAATAAGTTTTACCATGAGAAAACCAATGATGTCATGTTATTTCCTGAAGCAATTAGCTTCATATAGACTTACTATGCAACCTTTTATATATTAAGCTTCCTAGTATGTTTTATATAAGAATTACCTGCCAACAGTGTCCATCCAAAGGGCTGACCCCTAGGAAGCAGTTGACATGTTGGATAATTCTCATTGATTCTATCTCAGTACTGGGTCAAGTTTACCAAGCCCCGAGCCAAGACTGAATCAATGAAATGTGACAAACAAGGTTTTGCTGTTGCTCAGGAAAGCAGAAGAGCTGCATGTGTGCATACAAAATGTTCCTAGGCTTTTGCAGGAAGCTCTGGCAGCTTGGAAATCTGTGTACAGGCATCCTAAGACATTATGATATTTTTTTCAGAATTTGTTTTCTTTCTGCTTCTTTAGGTGACCACCCTCTATTAGCCTTGACATTTCTGAATAAATGATGGCAGAAGCAGTAGTCCTGCTGGATCTTTTGTCCACTATGTAGAAGAAAGCCTCTTGCACAGACTCCTAGTAGGAATACCTGATGAGAACCAAGAGAAAATAGCCAGAGCATATTAAGTGCCCTCCAAATGTGTGGCTTGCCAGTCTCATCATCCCCAGCCACTCTCATCATTCCAGTCACCAATACATTGGGAGCACCTCAAGTGAAAGGAGGTTGCTGGAGATCAATGGGAGCCTGACTATCATGCTGATATGAGATGATGGGAGTGGCAATCTACCACATCTGGAGGAAGCTGGAATAGGATGGTTGTTGTTGTGTGCCTTCAAGTCGTTTCTGATTTATGGGAATCCTAAGGTAAATGCTATTGGAGGGTTTCTAGGGCTGAGTGTGTGACACATCCAAGCTCACCCAGTGGGTTTCCATGCCCTGAGGGGGGGATCAGATCCTGGTCTCCAAGACCATAGTCTGATGCTCAAACTAGAGTCATAGTCTAATGCTCAGACCCCACACTGGGTCTCAAGAACAGAATCCTTTGGTAAGGATTGTAGAACCTGGTCTGAGAATGTTCAGTGGCCTTAATGGGACTTTGGGAGTATCCACACTACAGTCATAACAATCTGATTTCAGTCTGTCTTGGTTCCATCTTATGGAATCCTGGGATCTGTAGCTTGGTATGGTACCTAGATTTCTTTGTTGTACAACTCTGACCTATAGCACTAGAGTTTTCTGGCAGAGAAATGTAACTCTTTCCCCAAACTACAAATCCTAGGATTCCATGGGACAGAGCCACGGCAGGTATAGTGCTATCAAAGTGCTATAATTGTGTAGTATGGATACACTTTTTTAGTTCTCGTTGAATTCCTAAAATGTCTTTCAGAAACAGAAAACTCTAAATTCACCTTGACATTTTGCATAGAACAACATTTAACAAGAATGTTTGTATCCAGACTTTAATTGATCAAAGTGGCACATACAATTCCTATGCCAGACAGAAACAACCTATCGCAAATAATAAATTGCTTACAATTAACTCTCTCATCGAATGGAGTAATCAAGTTACATTAAATTTGTAGTGTAGTGATGGAAAGCAGCATTCTTTGGGTGGTGTAACAGTAACTGTCAATTTGCCCTTTTTTAAGTTACGTGGTTGTGGCTTCACCAAGTGGAGGAAGAGGAATATCACACATTTCAAGTATTGGCTTGTATTGCACTTTGTATTGCTACCTGTTGTGTTGTGGGCCCTGCAGGGAAGACAAGCTGAGCAAACAGAAAGTATGTTTTCTACCAGAAGCTGTCAACTTGGAGAATTCAAATGTTTTGTCTTAAAGTGACAGAATAACTATCTTCAATAATGTGAAAAAATGGGAGAATATAAGAACTCGTATCTGTAGAACTTGTATCTGTAAGAGCAAATAACTAATTTGGAGGCCTTGGGACCATAACCTAAATGAATAACTTTCTCCAAGTTCTTCAAATACCATTTTATCACAATAAGCTAGAGCGTGAAAAAGTAAAACAAAAGAACAACAACAGCTCACAGAATCCTCCAGGCAATGTGGCCATTGGTAGCTCAAAAAGAAACTTTCCCCATTACTAAAGTGGGCCTGCACGGTGGGTTAAATTGAGAAAAAGTTGCCAATTCAAGGTCACTCTAGGCCCTGGATTAAGGAATTGCCTCTTTTCAATTCTATTCCAGTACTGCTATAACCCTGGATCTGACTAACTAATGCAGTGTACAATCATGAGATGGTTGATATTGAAATAAAAATAAGAGAATAGTGCCTTAATGAACTAAAAATTCCACTGATGGACCTACTCCCAGGTACTGGGATTACAGCCTTGTGTATAGGATTGCAGTCTAAATGTTAAAATGTTCATTGTAAAATAAAGTCACGATGCAGGGCTCTGGCAGAAACACAGTTTTCATGTGCAACAATAACAAACAGCTCAGGCCAAAGCAGACATTAAAGAGAAGACTCACACTCATCTCAAAATGTACACAATTATATATTAAAAACAGTTTTTTTAAAAATAAAAATAACAGAGAATCAGACAAAAAAGGGTAAAATAAATCCCTACAGTTCATCTCAATGATGTTACATTTTCTCAGAATATGCTGTTCATTTCCTTCTGGGATTTAGTAATATTTACCAGAACACTAAATATATCCAAGGTTGAGTGAAACACTGTTTTCTAGTATATCCCAGAGGGCCTTTCCAGAAGACCAAATAGCTAAGATCAGGTTTTTTGCTCAGAAGAAATTCTCCTTGCAAGGGCAGTGCTTCCTCATTACTCAGCACTTTCCTAAGTGTCTAACATTGTTGGATTACAGCAGTTCTAGGACTATGAAATACAGCCTTCCCTCACATTTTGTTGTAGGGATACAGCTAAGATTAGACAGTTACTTTTTTGCAAATACTTCACTGTGTAAGTTATTAAGACCTTATCTCTATTCTTTTCCATGCCTTTTCTGCTTGTGGTACCAAAGTTTCTGTTAAAGATGTCATGCCCAGGTATACATCTGAGGTATGTCTGGCCATTTCCACCCTACACTGTTATAGTGCTGTTATAGTACTGTGGAATTCTGGGGTTTGTAGTTTACTGAGGCCAAAGAGCTCTCTGGCTGAGAATTGTGAATGATCCACCCTAAACTGTAAACCCCAGGATTCCACAGGATGTTGAAAGTGGAATAATAGCACTATAACTGTGTAGGGTGGAAATGGCCTCTGTGTATTGCCTTTAAGTAATTTATTGACTTATGGTAACCCCATGAATTTCACAGGGTTTTCTTAGGCAAGGAATACTCAGAGGTGGTTTGGCAGTCTCTTCCTCTGAAATATAGCCTATTCATTGCCAGTCTCCCATCCAAGTACTAACCAGGGGTGATCCTGCTTGCCTTCCAGCATCAGATGGAATCTGGTGCCTTTAGCCTATTGAGGCCACTTTAAATTGCCTCTGTAACATTAATAAAGTGAGTGGGTATGTTACCGCAGTTTTCTAGCCCGAACTTGTGGGATACCACATATCATTTTGATATCAATAATTTGGCCTTCCTCACCTATTCCTTCCCACGTGCTTGCGAGGCCCCCAGACAAGCACGCAAACAGGCTCGGTAGCTAATCGCTGTAATATTCAAAACAAATACAGGCTGGCCAGAAATAGCCAAACTACCACTTCAGGAGACCTCCAGGCAAGTACCCTCATCAGGTATGCATGCTACGTACAAAGAACTCCCTACCCTGAGCAAGCAGCTTGACGTGCCAAAAATCATCAAGCACTCCGCGTTTGCATACTGGCTACCCTACTGACAATTCGGACTTAACTCAATCATGCAAAATTCTGACCTTTCAGAAGCTTTGTCTCCAGCCCAAAACTCATTTTCCCCAAGTACAGACTAGCCTACGGCCACATTTTCCCCTATAAAAACCCCTGACTTTGAGAGCTTCCTCGGATCACTCCCGACTTCCATACTGCCTTGCTGCCGCTTTGCTTGGCGAGCCTTCCCCTCAGTCCCACGTACTGAGAACCTTCATATCCACGAACTCTATCTGCAGACTACCTGGGCTTCAGGACAAGTGCAGTATTTCCCATACCAAAAACCTCCTCTCAAAATCTCTCTATCCAACTCCAACCTTTATTTCTCTAGTTATCTGTGCGAGTGTGGTGCATACACTTGTTTGATTGTATTTTAATAAAAACAATTATTATTATTTCACTTCTGTTCGCTCCTTGACTCGGCCTGACCTCGTAGACATTGGGTAAAAGATCTCGCTCTGTTGCCCTGCCTCTTGCAGTGCTAAATTGTGCTCTTTGACTAATTTCCCCAACTTGTATAATTTGGAGAGCATTTAGGTGTCCCTCATGGGACCCCCAGAAATCAGAGTAACAGGCATCTCTAGGGTTTATTCACTTTACTCTGTGATACTTCACCTTTCTAAGAGGCCATATGCCCTTTAGAACCCAAAACAGAAGGCTCCTGTCAGCAAGACTGTGGTAGTTCTGCATGTGGCACACAGACTGCAAAATCAGCAGTGGTCTCATAATACAATGGCAAGGGGCTTAGGTTACCTGGCTGTCCCTCAGAAGAGGTAAGCTTACACCAAGGCTTGTATTCCTGCAATGAAGGAACAGAGGCCTTACTTCAGCCTAAGGGTACACTTAGGAACACTTATGTTCCAAGGGACAGGGAGAAAAAGGCCAAAAAGTCATGTGAACTGAGGCTAACACACTCCTCCTAGAATGAGGAAAAGTCCAGGTCTGTCAACAAGTGGAAGCTAATATAAGACATACTGTAAATAAAGGAAAGGAGAAGTACAAAGAGCAGGGTGCTGAAGTATACCCATCCCTCTGCCAAGGCATGTTCTGTTCTTCAGACAAAGTTTCAACCCCCTGAAGGCTACACAAATGATTCAGCAGAGAGAATTTTCTTGGCAGGTAGCAGGTGAGATGTTATGGATACATTCCACCCAAAACACATCCCCCTTTTATGCGTACAACAGCACACGAGAGAAGGAAAGAAAAGGTTCTAGAACTTTATTAATATTTAGGCTGGAATCTTGTTGGTATACTATGTTTGTATAACTCTACTGGCCGTGGTAGTGTTTGCACAGTAGGGAAAAGGCATGAAAGAAGTAAGAAGAACAGAGTGATCATGAGGGCAGTAAGGCACTGAGAGAAGCAGTCTTCTCAGAGTCAAAAGGCTTTGCCCACCTTCCCTTGCCACCACTTCCTGACCCTAGAAAAATGCAGTCACTAGCATAGTGCAACAGGATTCTGGTTTTGTATTCAGGTAGGTTGTGCACATATATGCACACAAGCACATATATACATACATACATGCATAATTGGTGCATATGGACGAGCCTTGATTGTGATGGATCTTTCTAGAAGTCTGTGTCTCTCTTGTCCTCTCCCTTCTTCTGAACATGCCAAGCTGCTTCATAGTGAGTCAGGCTTTCAGTTCTCCTAGCCCAGTTTTCCCCAATACAGTGCTTCCCCCCACAGTAGTTTGAACTAGAACTTCCACCAGCTCAAGGGAGCATGACCAGTAGTCAGGGGACAATGGGACCTGTCAGGACAAACATCTGGAGGACATCCACTGGAGAAGGCTAATCTAACCTAGTGTGGTCATCTCTGACCCAAACTTCTGTTGCAGTTTCTAGCTCACTAGGTGTCTGGATTGAGGAGACAACAACATGGTTCAATGGGTTTCCTGGCATAAGCTGTGAGAGGACTCCTCTCAGTCCCTTCCCTGTCCCCCATAATCCCGCAATCTGCTGTGCTTCTTTCCTCTGCCTTTTGACATCAGTTCAGTCTCTGTTCTGTACAAACAATGGCAGGAACAAATGTTTACCAGTGCCAGGTATGTGGGCAACTCCTTTTGTTCCCTGGAATGTGCTCAGCTGCTGTTTACCCTCCAGATAATTGTGCCACATTGGTTCCATGAAGTCAGCAACTTAGTAAGTGCCACCAGGTAAACACAGCACAATCTTTCCCATTTTGCAGCCACAAAGACCTGGGCAGGACATCTCTGTTCTTCTGCTCAGCCTGGCACACTGCAGCACGTGCTCAAAGAAGATGCGCAGAGGTGCTGCAATCCCCTTTCCCCAGGGCTTTTGCAAGCTACCCATCACCACAGGGCTACTGTAATGAGATGACAGTAGAGAGCTCATTTGGCAACTCAGGGGTTATGCAAAGAATAGGTTGTATTGCTTGGCAAAGGTAGCATAACCATAGCAAGAAATAAATGTGCACACTGATGCCTCAACCTCTTTAACTAAGAAACCAGTCTAATCAAGTAGACACTAACGTTCCTTTACATAAAATATACTGGGAACCCAGTGCCTGGCACAGGAATAATGTCCCAGGTAGGGTTCAGCCATAGACATTCCAGTTAAAAGAAAACAGACAGTAGACTGGCAGAGTAGGGTGGGGTGGGGGAAGAACCCTGTCTGCAACTTTGGAAGACCACTACCAGAGTGCATAACAGTGAGGGAACCACTATATGACTTGACGTAAGGCAGCTGCACAGTGAGAAATTGCTCAATCCATCCCTCTCCTTTCCCTGGCTTAAAATTGATTGTGGTTCTTTTCACCTTGGTTCAGACTAAATGATGATGGGTTGGAAAGATCCACAACTAGGAGCCTGGAGGTTGAAATAGATGCTACACCAGCAGAGAAGTGTTTACCATGTACCTGTTTACTGACGAATGAATGTGTGTGTATGGGTCTTATGAATAGGCAAATTGGCATTTACTTTTACATACCTCCCCACATTTTGCTGAAGAGGGATTGTTGCAGGAAATCCCCCTGCCCCTTCAGAGATTTTCTTTTGCTTTCTAATCTCACACTAGCATTTAGGAGATAAACACTGGAATCCCCTGTGCTTACTTTACAGCATCTATTTGTACCCTAAAAAGCATTGTGGGGAAGAAGACAAAATTTGAAAAGGAGAGGTGATGGCATGGAAGAGATACTTGATCCCCTCCATCTCCAGCCCTCTTGCCCAGACGCTTGTCAGGTTCAGGAGAGGGCTACATCCTAGGGGCAAACAATTGACTCTGTTAACTGATGGTCCCAGGATCCAATTCCAGTGTGTCCAATGTGAATAATCAACTAGCAGCTGAAAGAAAAGATGCTGAGATCCCAGGGAGATGCTGCCAGTCAAAGCATACCATATTAAGCTAGATGACCATATGGATTATCCTGGTACAAAACAATCCACTATCTTCCAATAAGAAAAATAAATGGGGTCAACATGTTGGAGGCAGGCAACAGATGGGGAGGAAACCTAAGTATGCTTCCACCTTTCCCCACTTCCAGAGCTTAGAAATGTTCCTTTTGGAGCTACAACTCCCAGAATCCCAGAGCCATGTTGTCAGTGATTTTGAGAGTTATTTTCCAACGGAAATACTCTTTCCAGTCTCTGTTCACGTCCAAATTAATCCTCCAGTCATTATTAGATAGTTTCAGAAACTCATCTTTGCTGAACATCTACCTTCTACCTCAGGGCTCTTTACAGCCTTACCTGTTCTCTCTCTTGCAGTCATCTATGCTTCATTCTGACCAGTTCCTCACAGCTAATTTTTTATCTCTCTTCCCCTTTCGAGCTTCTACATGACAGCCTCCTACAGATATGGCTATGGAGCTTCTTTTACACTAAGAATTCTTTACACCAAGACAGATCAGAAAGTAACAGCCTTTTTCAACTGATAGCCTGGGCAGCCATTTTGCTGTCACTTTTAAGTTACTGAAAGATGTTTGTATTTATCCCATATGGTAGCCAGATACTGGCCTGAATAGGATTCTAATATGCTTAAAATTCTTGCAACAGGGAAGTGTTCAGCAGCAAGAACCAAGTCTTCCACTTGAGTGCTACATTCCAGATGACATCTCTCTTCCAGTGCTGTGCCTATCCCCAAAACAGGACCAGTACCTTAGACAGTTCTTTAAGCTTGAACTAAAATCCAGAATGTAGGTACACCCCTACCGATATGGGAAACCAATTCAACCAATTCTATTTTCTGACAGTACTCCAGTCCTTAACTTGTCAGAGAAGTGGGGGCCTGTAATGTGAGAAAATGTGCTTCGTGTAAACAAAAACAAGGCATCATTTTCCCTAAAATGCCCTATATATTTCAAAATATCGTAAACATGGACTTTCAGGTTCACCTGTCTCTTTATGTAATCTGTAGAGTACTTACATAACAAGAAAACGTACACCAATCAATCATTCTTCAATCATATATTGTTTCAAAATCTGCTCCACCTCCACTGAGCAAAGGTACACAGAACACAGATAGGATCTAATGGCTCCAGGGCTGCCTGGAACCTGCACTGAAAGCAGTAACAATGTACTTTCTCACCCTTTTTCACTCAGAACAAAGAAACCATGCTTAGGTTCAATAGCTCATTTTGAGTACGGGTGCTGAATTGTGTTTAAAATCTGCCATATTGCTTTGAAAACAAATCTGAGGTACAATGAATGGTATCAGCATGAAAGAGAGGTGTACTGACCTGGGGGTGACAACAGTCCATTTTTATAGCATTACTGTATCAGTCCAGCCCACACTTTAATTAATATATGAGAGGGCAGCTACTTCTGTGTTTCTATCTTGGGAACCAAAATATCTCGTGCTGGCCCTGAGTATATTTCAAGCTTCTATAGCTGATGAGATCAAAGGCCTAGCTAGTGCAATGTTCTGTTCACACAGTGGTCAACCAGATTCTTATGGGAAGCTCACCAGCAGGACATGAGTACAACATCACAGCACCACTCTGCATGTGCACTGTTGCTTTCTAGCAACTGATACACACAGGCATAGTGCTCATGGTACTGATCAGGATCCTGAAAAACTGGAATGGGCAGCAGAGGGCAGCCAGGAGGGTAAGGGATCTGGAAACCAAGTCCTATGAGGAATGGGTTAAGAAACTGGGAATGTTTTGTTACCCCAAAACGAGGGTGACTCAGAGGTGCACCCATGATGCCAGTACCTCCATTCAAAGGTGGGGATTTATTAGCTCAGATTAGGAGGCCTTGTTAAGATAACTTAACAAGATCTTTGACACCAATGTTTACAGGGTCTCCACAGAAAAGAACCAGTCAGAGATTCAAAAGTAAACTAAAATGTGTTTTATTGAGGGAAATTCAGTCACACACACACACACACACACACACAAGATCCAAACAGTCACACACTCACACAAGGCTAACCAAAGGAGAAGAGAGGAAAGTTTAAGATAGCAAGATTTCAGGGTAAAATGGCCAATATTTACCAATCCAGAAGAGTAGTGAAGAAGCAGCAATGTGGCTTAGACTTGCGTTTAAGAGCAGTACACAACCAGGAATCAAAGTGGCAGAGTGATGTTCAGCAACTGGTGATCTGTGAAGTAACTGGTCAAAACGGAGGATTTATATACTCTATTCCCCTTTCTGAAGGAGTGTGAGTTAATTGCTTTCTGGCAGAGTAAACAAAAGGAGTCTGAAATGGACTGATTATTCTAATGTCTTGGTTGGGTTTCAGTAGGAAATGTGCACAGCAGAGGTGCTTGCCTGCTGCACCTGGGCAGTTTCTTTGACTATTGTTTTCTAAAATTGGGCAGTTGAGAGGATTACCTTAGAGCCATAGCTTTCCCAGCTAATCCTCAGCAAACTTATGACCTGGCCATGCTGAGGTCACCTATGACCTACTTTTGCACATCTTCCTAACCAGCGTCTCTTCTCCATATGGACTTTCAGCCATAAGTGTATATAACTTAACTTCATACCAATTAATATTTGCAGATTAGACAATATCAAAGAGTGAGGATATATGGCTGCTAACAGTTTTGCTTGGAGAAGACTGAGAGATAATATGATAACCATTTTTAAATATTTGAAGGGATGCCATGTTGAAGATGGAGCAAGCTTATTTCCAGCTGTTCTAGAGACTACAAGATGAACCAATGGATTCAAATTGGAAGGATGGAGATTCCACCTAAATATTAGGAAGAACTTCCAGACAGTAAGAGCTGTTTCCCAGTGGAATACACTGCCTCAGAGTGTGATGGAGTCTCCTTCTATAAACAAGAGGTTAGATGACTATTTCTTAGCAGTACTTTAACAGTGTGTCCTACATGGCAGAGGTTGGACTAGATGCCCCCTTTGGTCTCTTCTATCCTATGATTTTATGACTCTGTGATGGGAGTATACATCTCTCATGACTAACAGCTTTTAAAAATCATGAATATCCTTTTCACTCTTAGACTTTGGATTTTTATTTCCTCTTTTTTCCCTTCAAAGAAGACTTTTAAATTGTCTTGGATCTACAAGTGTTTTAAAATTTGTCTGCTTTAAGACATTCAGGAAAAGGGGGAGGCTAGTGCTAGCTGGAACATGTCCTACCAGTGTTTATTTTGATAATACAAAGAACGGAAACCTCACTCTTCTTGAACATGAGGAAACAATTAGCTGCCTACTGTTGTCCCTTCAGGAACTCAGTGGTTCATTGCCCTTCTGAAGGCAGGAAGGTATATTTACCCCTGTTCTCAATGCTTGATTAACACAAGCATGTTTGCACAATGGGGCACCCCATGACATCATGCTCCATGGACAGGAAGTCATCCAGAGAAAAGATCCTTCCTAGCAAGAAATGCACATATACTGTCTCAGCTTATAAAACAGTAAGAGAGGGCCATCACATTCTTTTCTTGAGAAATGTCATCATATTGTGAAATAGCATTCTGCATTTGTACTCATGGATGGTGAAAGCCAAACCACATTTTTTTTGTACTGGGATTTGCTTTTATTTTGTTTTGAATTCCAAACCATGAGGTTGCTTCAGCTTTAGAATCAAAGCAGAACCCTGTCTTTCAACGTTGCTGTTTGTCTTTTATCTACCAAAATATCCAGCTATATGGATCGATCCATGGCCCCAATAAGGAAACACAAAGCTCCACATGTAAGAAAGAAGAAAAAGAATGTGGTGAATTAGATATAAGCTGGGAAACTTTTCTCTTCTAGTCTCCTGTCATGAGAACTCAAGAGTCACCCACTGAAATACATTGGCACCGAATTCTGCAAATAGATGAAAAAAGTCCTCCACCTCACAATACCTATTTAACACGTGGAATTCATTGGCACGAGATGTTCTGATAATCACTAATTCAGATGGTTTTTTAAAAGGTTTATATCTGAGATGGGAAATGTTGGCTGGGGGATTATAGGAGCTGTAGTTCAAAAAAGTAACTTTTCCAAGCTCTGAAGAAGACTGTGTTAAAACCATTATTTACTTCCCTATCTTCCTTTGCATTTATCCCCTTTCAGCCACTCATCCCTTCCTTTTTTCCTCTTACGATTCAACCCCCAACTTATTCCTTAGGCCCTTTACAGTTCAGCTTCCTTTTCCCCTTTGGAATTCAGCTGGCAAGCCGCTATCCATTTGTCTGTACTGAGAGGTAAACACAAAAACAAATGTCTCCAGCCAGAAGCGAGGAGAAAGACAATCCCAGCACAGCAAGAATAAATCATCTCCACTGCCTCTGACTGAGGACACCAGGCTCCAAGAAGAGAGCGGCTGTAAACCCAAGGCCAGCCCACTGCGAAAAAGAAGTGAGGGAAAGCAGGATGCCAAGAAATCCTAACTGAAAACACCCGTGCAGTTTCTATCAAGCCTGGCTTACAGCAAGTGGGAAGTAAACAAAAAGCAAAGGCAAAGGCTGTCTACATCTGGGTGGCTTGCTGGCAATCATTTGCCGTTGCAGATACAGCAAAGTTTTGTTGTTGCTTTTTTTCTTCCCTTTTCCTTTTTTCCCCCTCCCGCTAGTGGCTCAGTTACATAACCTGTTGTGCTACAGAGAATCTATAGACTCCCTGGCAAGGTCCCAGGGCCCCTCCCATGAGGCTGCCAAGAAAGAACATTCAGCTGCTGTCAACAGCTGGAATTCCTAGAAGTGAAAAAAAGAGAGAGAAAGTCATACAAGGTCCAGGGAACAAGAGAGGGGAGAAGAGACAGTTCTCCAAAGAAAGATGGGTAGAAGGGTGTGAAGGCATTCTCTGTCTGTGCATGTGCACATGGAGGGCTTCAAGTCAAAGTACTGTAAGCCATTAACTGGTCCAGTCTTGGCTTGTTCTTCCAAAGAAAGACCAGAGCCTGGGAAAGACCAGAATTCTGCAGCCAGCCCACCCAAGGACCACGTCGGCCGAGTTATTGTGGGTTTCTAATCCAGAAAAGTAACTTTTCCAACCCTAGAGAAAATGGTTTGGTGACTGATTTATTATTAAAGCATTCAATGTCATGTTTTCCATAGACAGCCCCCATAACATCTGCATGTCGTTTTAGCTCACCTTGATGAGTAAGAAGCAGGCACTGTACTGTACAGAAAGCTTGCTCACAGCATGAGAGTGGAATTAAGTGGAAAGCAAGTGCACCCCACCTAGAAAGGTAGCACTGGAAAGTCAGCACTGTGTTTAGAGTTCCTCAGTCTGTACTCAGCGGTAGAACTGTATGCACCTTCAAGTTGTCTGTTGACTGATGGCAACCCCATAAATTTCATAGGAATTTCTTAGGCAAGGAATTGACAGGCGTAATATTTCTCAAGAAGTAGAATGTGGCTGGCATTTGATGATCAGATATCTGTGGGTTTATTATCAGGTTATCATAGGCTTGCCATGTTAGCACCTTCTCTGAAATGCACTAAAATTTCAGGGCTGAAATCTGAGATTAGGGAGTGGACCTTTGTGAAATCATGGAAGGAGGACAGAACTGCTTATTTGTCACTTGCCTGTGAAACAGGCAAGGTAGCAATCTGAGTAAAATGGACCCGCAATCTTGGTAGAACTGAGCTTATCAAGTAATGTGACAATTCAGAGCTCTTGTGGTAGAGGGGGAGGGAATCCAAAAGCATTCTCAGTGACCAGGCAGGCAACAAAGTGCACCCAGTAGCTGATGCAGTTGCTGGCTTCCCAGGTGGTGTCACAGCACACCTGATATCTGCTCTTGCAGCTTGGTTGCTGCCACCTCTTGCAGAGTTTTTTCTTACCAAGTTCTACACCCCATTGCTAGGGCTTATGGAATGAGTCTCACACCAAACATCTCTCCCCTTCCCTGGGTGGAAAAAAACCTACTAAGGGGGAAAAAAGGCCCTCTTTACTGTCCTTTCATGATACCAAAAGACTGCTGCCCAAGGAAGTTGTCTTGGTCTAGGCTGCCCTGTTCTGTACCTACCGTTGATCTGGAGTATTGTGGAGAGAAATGGCAGCTGCCATCAAAAAAAATGTTGGACAATGTTCAGAGAAAAATATGTAAACCAAACTTTTTTTTTCCTAAGGGGACAGGAAAAAGAAAAAATCCTAAACTTTTTTTAAAAAAAATCTAAGTGTTGGTTCCTTTCTAAGGACATTCCACTCTCGTCTGATGCCTGGGGCAACTGTCTGTGTTACATTTAGTCCTAATTAATGATCAAGCTGCAGAAAGTGCACCCCCCACAAGTTGTGTATAGCTCTTAGCACTGTCTTGCTCCTAGGAGAATCCTAAGCCGACTTCACCCAAGTTTTTTAAAAAATGGATGAAAAATCAGCCCCAAATCACCCTCATAACACAGCAGTTAGGGTAGATTGGTCCCCACTATCTCCCATCACCCAACCCCATAGTGTGAAAGGAGGAGGAGAAGGAGATGATGGTGTCAACAGTTTGGAGCTGAAAGCAGAAGTGATATCACATTGCACTCCTGGTTGCTATATGTCCCTGTGGCTCTCTGGGAGAGCATTGGGGTCAAAACAGATTCCCACACCCAACATCAAGGCTCATCCTTGTGTGAGGTGGACTGCAAGGGAAGCGTTCTTGATTTCTCTCAAATCACAGAAGACCACAATGGCTGCATTGTACATTTAGCTATGGCATACAGTTGTATGTATGTATATCATATATAGATCCTTCTCTCCTCTCCACGTGCATATTATATCTTCCAGCACTCAGACAGCTGGTTCCCGTGCTTTACACTTCTGCTTTTTAGCCACAAGGGCCATTCAGGTTTAAAGGTGGAAAGACCAAGATATCTTTTAGAGATGAATGAAAACTTAGTTGAGTTCTGGGGGGTTTTGCGGAGGGAGGGAAATCCTCATATCTTCAAATTTCTACATAAATTCAACAGAAAGAACTTGAGGTTGCAGGGTGTTAAAATCAAATATTGGGAGAAAGCACCCCTGACATGTCTGGCTATTACGTAGTCTTACCAATTGGAATGATTGTTCTAACCAAACCAAGTTTGGGGAAGTCAATGCAATGGTGATGGATCTATTATTTATTTTATATATTTATTAGGATTATTTTTGTGTCCTGTTCTGCCACTTTTCTACTGCGATTGCCATTGAAATGAGATTACTCAAGGTGGTTTGCAAATACAGGCATACCTCCATTAACAAAGCCTTTGAGAAAAAAGCTCCTTTTTACATAGAGTTTTTATGACCAACCAGCTCCCTTTTTCTTCCCTGTCCTCTGTCTAGCAAGAAGTTTTTTTTAGCAGCATCAACATTGGGAGGATGGTGATCGAGAGCAGAGCAGACAGTCTGCCTCACCAGCTCCCCCAGCATTTTTTTTAAAAAAGCACAGATATACAAGTCTGTTAGGGTTCCGTCTCAGCTCCATACACCATCAGTTGTGACAGTGAAAGAGGTAGCAACTCTCCAGCTGCAGTGAGAGCTAAGGAAAGATTTACCCCAAAAGCATAGTACCCCTTGAGGTCCTCTGTCAGAACCAACGATCAAATGAAAAAATGGGGGATTAATTAACTGAAATTAAGAATATTGTAAGAGGAAGGGTAACTGTAGGACCTGTCCACCTATGTTTTATGAGGTCACTGTTAAAGAGACCAGTCAGAAGACTTATAGTTCAATTTAAATGTGTTTTACTGGGGGGAAATACACATGCACACATGCAAAATAGTCACACACACAAGCAATCACACAAGGCTAACTGAAAAAGAAGGAAGGAAAATGGATAGCAGAGATAGAAGGGATTGGGTTATAATTACCATTCCAGAAGAGCAGTAAAGAAGCAGCAATGTGGCTTGGATTTGCTCCCAAGGACAGTATTGTTCAAAAAGCAGAGACACAGATGGACCCTTGAAATTCAAGCACTGTGTAGAGGGACCCAAAATTGGGGTCTCTTTATACCCAAAAACGTGCCCCAAAGACATGAAGTGTTGATGACTTTCTGCCTGTGTAAACAATGAAGTTTTTCAGGTTTGACAAAAGATGGTGGGAATGTTGATAGTTTTCAGGTATGAAGGAAACATTTTGATGATTTTAACATGTAGGTGGCAAAGGCTTTTTGATGACTGTCTGTGTTTGAAGACAGAGTTGTGGGACTTTGGCAAGCTTCATAGGAAATGCACCCAACAGGAGGTTTTGCTCTGCTCCAAGCTAGGATATTGTTCTCAAGGAAAGGATTAACTAGGGCCATTAAATCAGGGCTTCCTGGCTAATTCTTCAGTGAACTTACGACCAGGGCCATGTTAAGGCTTTTTGGCCTGCTATCTAGGCAATGTCCTTTTCCACATGGTTTCCAGTCCTAATTGTATATAATTTGTAATTTTATGCCAATTAAACATATCTGGCAATTAATATATTTGCCGATTAAACCATTGCACAGCCCAGTTACTGAGGCTTCTAACCTCCTGCCCAATTCTAGTGCTGGTACAGAAGGTCCCAGTGGTACCAGGAAACTGAAGAGTGTTTTTGTTTGTTTGTTTGTTTGTTTTTTGGAGAATTGCTACCATGTTAGGTAATGCAGCATTCATTTTCCTGTCTCAAATATTCACCTCTTCTCACCTTACCTCTTGTTGCCATCTTCTTCTATTTTCAACAGACATATTGTACCAGAGTTTTGCTTCAGACGTACCAAAAATAAATAAATAAATAAAAGGGGTAAGACTGCCAAAGAGAATAAAAATGCAGTGAGAATTATACCCTAGCTTTCCATTGCACTGTAAAAATACCATCATCTTCACAAGGCAAAAGGCTTTTCCCAGGGATTCTTTTCTGACCACCAGTTCTTTAAGGGGCATAGGCACAGTCACTCAGGAGACATGTTGGGGGATTCTGTTCAAAAATGAAGTAAAATAGAATAAATTGAAATATGAGCCAAGACTTTCCAGTCTATTCTGAGGGCTCTGTAATGATACTGCAAGGGACCCAAGGGGGTAATTTGAAGACTGTGTGCTCAGAGCTCACAAGACCTGACCTCCCACATCAAAACATTTTGCTACTGGAATATAAATTATACAGCAATGCAAGAGAGATAATTGGAAGGCACTGGAGAAAGGCTGTGTAAACACAAGGCCAAAGAGCCTGTATTCTTATCTTTCAAATATTACATGAACATTTATTTTTAGTGTTTAAGTCAAGAGCTTAAAGGAATCTCCCATTTTGTTCCCATTTTTACTCTCTTCTCTACACTATACCCCAAAACCAAAGCCATTGCTAACCAAAGGTGCTTTTGCGTCATACAGATTTTAGCTGCCTTTGTTCTTTGCCGTTTTTTTCTCTACCTCTACACTATATACTGTAACTATTTCGGTATATGCTTGACAGGTAAGGTTGTAAATTTGTTTTGCACTTGTCAAATATATGTTTGGGGAACACTGATCCTATAGGTCAAAACTGCCCTCCCTGAAGCCCATTGACCTACTCCAAATTGTGGAGGCTCTCACTCCCAAATGAAATGAGTCACATAAAGATGTGTCTGACTCATAAGTTACTCTGCCACTGGGTCCCATTCCTATGACAGAATTAGAGTGCTATTCCACTTTAACAGCCATAGTTCCATTTTTTGCAATCCTGGAATTTGTAGTTTAGTGAAGTATTGGAGCTCTCTGCATGAGAATTCTGAAGTCAGCTTCCAAAAATGCAGATCCTAGGATTCTGTAAGAGAAAACCATGACAGTTAAAGTGGAAAAACAGCACTACGAAAGAACCCCAGATGTTTGTTTTTCTTCCTTAGAGATGGAAGATACGGATGAATGCGGGTAGATGGCTTAATCATTTGTGTGAGAAAACAGTGGCTTCAGGAGCAACCATTATTGAAAAACAGAGAAAGAGCCTTCCCTTGCTTAAAGGAAGTGTGTTGGCTACTTCTACCCTCAGGCCTCTAAGAGCTGCTCAACTGGCCTCAACAGGGAAAGTTATAACCATGTACTTGTTTGCTCAAAGATGCTGTCACATTTTTTTGAGCAAAACAAGACTGAAATGATCCAAACAATTTTTATTATCCTTGTTTGAGCATACAAAAGGGCCTCTGGACAAATCACATAACAGGGGACGGAAGGCTGTTCTGCCAGTCAGAGCAAAGAATGGGACAGCAGCATCCACATCTACGAAGCCAATAGGAGTTAACAAGCTCCCGATGAGCTGAAACAAGAGATTCAGCCAAGAAGGGACAGATGATTTTTTTGAGAATGACATCAGGATCTTGTGTCCTAGAGTCGGCATCCCAGAGACACATACCTCCCATGATTCTCTTCAAACTAGGCAGTGTTCCTCAGGCTATCGCTGAGTGACAGAGTGCTGGGTTGAAAAAGCTTTGCAGAAAAGAAACTAATTCAATTCTTGAGGTAATCATTACATGTCTCCTTCTTCCTCAGGAAACATTATTTGGGAATTGAACCAATGCTTGTTGTCTTAGCAACAGGATTACAAAAAAGACATACTGTTTCCTTGCTGCAGTTTTCCGTGCAGTTTTGGCTCTTATATCATTGATGTTTATGAGGGTGAGATATAATACACCCCAAAGCTTGGCAACATCATCGGTATTATCATCAGCACCACAATATTTATTTATATCATGCCCTTTCCCCAGCCCTTAGATTCAAGGAGGTTTACAAAATTAAGAGTCTATACCATTCAAACATGTAGAAGTTAAAATATAATTGAACTATCAATAGAATTAAAAGCAATTTGAAGCATACCAATTAAAAATCAAATCAAGATAATACAGATCATTAAAAGTCTTTTCTGTATGAGCTGTGGGTTCCCAAAGGCCTATCCAAAAAAAAAAAAAAAGAGAGAGAGAGAGAGAAAGAAAGTCTTTGCCTGCCTCCAGAAGGAGATCATGGTGTAAGCTAGTCTAGCTTCTCTAGGAAGGGAGGTACAGAGCCTGGAACACTATCAAAACTATACTGTAATTGCAAAAGACTTGAATCTCACTGTTCATGCCCTCTACAGACAAAGTGCATCACAGTAGATCAAATTTCTGTGCTGAGAAAATCCAGATTCTGCAACTTGTATAAACTACTAGTGTATTTACCTGGCATTGCCCAGGGTTTTTATTTTCCTCTTAAGAACTCACCAAATTGTCTTCTCCATTTCCTGTAACTTTGCTCCATATTTCCCAATGGAATCTGTATTCAGAGTTATTTACATACACAGTTTGGGTTCCTGAGGGAGTACACTGTCCTTCTCCTTGCTGCTAGGCCTTGTGTCCATAGCAACCGGCCTATTCCTGTACCTGTAAATTTTCCCCATATTTCACAATCCAGTCTTTATTCAGAGTTGTTAACATTCAGCGGTTGGGTTCCTGAGGGAATACGCTCTCTTCCTCCTTGCTGCTAGGACTTGTCTCCGTAGCAACCAAAACATTTTCGCACAGCATTTTCCATGTGAAAGAGGGCCTGGAGTGACGCGCGATTGTGAGGAGCAATTCGTACGGCGTACTCACAATCGTGCAATGCTCCAGGGGCTGGCAGGCACCGATCGTGCACTTTGGGAGGATTAGAAGCTGAAAATGGTGTGCGATCGCACATTGCTCCCAGGCCCTGGGCGCACTTACCTGGCATGCGGAGCCTCCGGAGCCACAGTGGTCGCGCTTCCTGCCCCAGCGCAGCCCGGGAAGGTCCCAGGCTATACTGCAGAAGGAAGAAGTGAGGCTGTCGCGCGAGCAGGCAGCTCGCGTGGAGCCGAAGGACCCCGGTCGCAAGAGCCTCTCACTGGAGGCTGCTTGCGCAATCCCCGCACCCCAGCACTGGAAAAAGGGAAGGTGCTGAAAGGGCCCCAGTCTGGGTTGGGTTCCTGTGGGAATACACTGTCCTCCTCCTTGCTGCTAGGCATCATCTTCATAGCTACCAGCCTATTCCAGTACCTATAACTTTCCCCCATATTCCCCAGTCTAATCTGTGTTCTCTGGCAACATTGATGTACCAGCTTTTGATTTTTTTTGCTTTTAGCCAGCCAGCCAATCATATGAGGTCTTCTTGCCTCACACAGCCAATTATCTGAGGTCTTTGCTTGCCTGACGGAGATGAACAGACAAATACACAGACAAACACTGACTTTTATATAGTAGATATAAATTTTGTGCATTTGTGCAGTATTTTATTTTACATGGCTTATTTTGCTCCGTAAGGCCCCTGAATCATTCTGAACCATTCCGGTTTCTCCAGGCATTCCCCATCTTGAAACGTGCCCTGATACTCTGCACATTATTTGCTTGCGCAGAATCACAAAGTAGTCCTAAGCTACAACCTCAAGTGAGTAGGAGGCACCCACGTCATGTGCAGGTAGGAAAGAAAGTGTACCTTTCTAATTTTCTACCAACACCAGGAGACTCTCAATGTGAAAGTTCACAATATGACTACCTGAAGGTGACGAATTGAAACCAGAAATGCAAGAGTTTAAACATTTCAATTCTTTGGACGTCACTGGTCAAACCCATAAAACAAACACAGCAATAAAAGTTACTTTTAATTGCTCAGCCTAGGAATAAAGCCAGCATATGTCAACAACTTTTGGGAACAGTGGGCAGTCATAACAACGGGTTAATCATTAACACAGAAAGTTTTGAAGACTTTTCGCATACCTTAAATATTGTCAAGAATCAAATAGATCTGCTACTTCCACATCAGCATGAGAAAGAGTGATTCATATGCCACTGTGTGCTGAGTGGTGAAATTCACAGCAATGTTGATAATTGTTGATCAGATTGTAAGGCGAAAAGCTTTTACGTGTGTCTGTAGCAGAGAAGTTCTTTTCTAAAAATGAATGAATGAATCCATAACATTTTAGAGCCTTTTTATTTAGTACAGTGCCTTTGCAAACCTCACCACTTTGGGAGGATTAGCAAGCCTGACATTTCTTCTGTTTTCTGTTTTAGGCTATTTCTGCACTACGCTGTTATAGTGCCATTATTCCACTTTCAACATCCTATGGAATCCTGGAGTTTGCAATTTAGGGAAGGCATTTAAAATTCTTGGCCAGAGAGCTCTTTGGTCTCATCAAACTACAAACCCCAGAATTCCACAGGATGCTGAAAGTGGGATAATGAGCCTAAGGCATGGAGATTTTTAAGCAGAGGCTAGATGGCCATCTGTCGGGAATGCTTTGAGGGTGTTCCTGCATAGCAGGGGGTTGGACTGGATGGCCCGTGTGGTCTCTTCCAAATCTACATTTCTATGATTCTATATACGACTGTGCTTTTTCTCACTTGATCCTCACAAGATTCTGGATCCTTACAAGACCAGACTGAGGCCCTTTTTGCACGTTACCCGTTTGCGCGGCTGGGGGGGGTGTCTTGCGCGAAAAGCCTCAGCCGGAAAGCTACCGCTTCCCTGCTCCTTTGTCCCGCAGGTCACTTCCTGGTAGCGCGACCGTCACGCTAGCGCCCCGCCCCTTCCTTCCACAGTGCAGTCTGGGAGCTGTAGGCTGCGCTGAGGGAAGGAAGTGCGACCTGGCTGGCTTGTTTGACGCACCACACGCAGGTAAGTGCGCGAGGGCCCCGCGAGCATTGTGTGACCACGCAGTATTTTCAGCTTAGAGCCGAAAATAAAAAATGCACGCGCGCCTCGCTTTAGGCTCCTGAGCGTCATGGGAGTGGGAGTGCGTCGTATGGACTGACGCTCCCATTTACGCGACGCTCAAGGGGCCCTCGCGCAAAAAAAAAAACTGCGTGCAAAAAGGGCCTGAGACAGAGGCCATTTCTGCACTAGACTGTTATAGTGCTATTATTCCACTTTCAACATCCTATGGAATCCTGGGGTTTGCATAGGATACTGAAAATGGAATAATCACACTATAAGAGCATAGTGTGGAAATGGCCAGAGTAACTAATCCAAGGTTTCATGACTCTATAGGAAGTCCTAGTACAACTGCGCTCTGCAGACTAAATCTTACTCTGGCCAATTTGACTCAACTTTCAAGATGGTCAGAATGCAATGGATTTTCTTTCCCCTCTGGGGATGTTCAGTCTGGCCTGCACTCACAGACTTCATCAGGCAAATCAGGCAAAGTGATACCCACATTCATCCACAAGGTTTAGTCTACATTTCAGGTGTTCAAGTGTTCTAAAATGGTTTACTTGTCATGGCTTTCTTTGTAAGGAAGGCCCTTTTCGCATGCCATTTCACATGCAAAAGGGCCTCTGGAGCATCGCGTGACTGTGAGGACCGTTTCACATTATGTCCTCGCAATTGCGCAACTCTGCCAGGGCCAGTAGGCAGTGATCGCATAATATATCATTTTTCAGCTTCTTACTGAAAATGATATGCAATCATGCGTCACTCCCAGGCCCCACATGCACTTACCTTGTGTGCGGAGCCTCTGGAGACGCGGCCCTCGCACTTCCTCCACCAGTACACCTGGGAAACTACCCAGCTGTGCTGTGGAAGGAAGGGGCAGAGTCCCTGCACTTCCTTCCGGCCAGCAGCTGCTGCGGAGAAGAAGCAGAGGGCACGTGAGTGCCTCTCACAAAAGGCTGCTCGTGTGATCCCTGCACGCCCACGCTGGAATCAGGTAGGTGCGGAAAGGGCCGAAGTCTATGAATGGCTATGTGAAGGAAAATTTTTCACTTCAGAGAAGTCTTCAATCCAGTTTCATGCTTACAGGCCAAGATCCTACACGTGAGCAGAGCTCCAAATGCACACACAGTTCCATGTCCTCTCAGTCCTTAACAGTTCTCAAGCCCTGGGAGTGGTCCTTGCAGTTGTCACTTACTGGTGGAGGGAAGAAACAGTAGGGAGTTCAGACAACAAAGAAGCAGCTGGTCTCAGCTCTGTCAAGGGAGAAAATGAAGGTACGCTCTCAAGTGGAGTGCTCTCGCTTTTCCTTCGCCCTAGAGCACAGAACAGTCAAATCTGAATTGCCTCTGCCCTCCCTCCCCTCTCCTCTGGTAAGAAGGAGCATCAGTAGCCCCCCTCCAAGGCACAGAATGGTTTTTAGATGAAGCATAAGGGCAAGAAAATAGGTTGGGCCTCATCCAAGAAGAGAGATAAACCTGGACATAAGTTGCACTTATATATGCACAAGTCACTCAAAAACTGGAGAAAGTGGATGTTTATATAGACTTTCCAGGAAAATACTACTAGTCATGGGATGGACAATTCCTTAACCATTTTTCAGCAGCAGCCTGATGTTGCAACATCCACTTAGGGCCTATCATATCATATGATGTTTTTCAAGGGAATAGATGTGGGATCACACATTTGACTCTCCACTTATGTGATCAAGCATGTTAGAGATAGCTTTCAGCTTTGACCTGTCCATGATGTGGTAATTTTTCAAATGTGAGAAGGACATAAGGACAGGTTTTCCAGGTATAGAGGAATGCATGATTTTAGTGTTCATGGTGATTAGGAACAGATACATACTCCAGATGACACTGTTTCAATTATCTATCACCATTGGCTGATTTAGACATGAGCTGAAGTCCAGCAATATTTGGTGGACCACAGGTTTCCTAACCCTGCTGTAGATGCAGTCACTGTTGCCACATGAAATGCTCTACATACCATTTCTCAGGCTGAATTCAGCCTCGAAACACTGGCTCATCTCCCACCCCAAAGACACTGCCTTTTGCAAAAGAAATTGAGTATCTGCTTCTTCTAGCTTCTTTTAAAGCAATTTGTTTAGCTGTTTACATTTCTGACTGCTTGATTATATTGCAGTCAGACCTAATGTGACAATTGACCATGGTAAGTTTTATATGTGAAAGATGGGTTCTGAGATCAGAAGGGCAGCTGTATGTTTCAATCATATTTTTATGTTCTTGTAAACTGATTTGTATCCCCAAGCTTAAAATTCAAGTAACATTTTTTTTTTTTTGCAAAAATAAAGAAATCAATCTGTAATCAATCTGAGGAAATCTATGGGTTTTTGTTTGTTCTGGTTATGTTGAGAGTAGGAGCCTGGAGTATTTGATGCTGGTAGAGCATAAAATTTCATCAGAGTATTTATGCTGGCAATCTAGAAAGTTAAGTGCCTTTTCCCCTTGTTGTGCACACAACAGTTAATCAGTGGCTGTTGGGACTGGAGGCAGATGCCAGGTAACTGCCACTGTGCAAATAGGAGGAAAGCATTCTGCCAAGAAGTACTTGGTACCTCCTTTCTCAATGTCTGAAAAAGTAGTTACTTTGGCATAGTAGCTGCCAATGTAAGTCACCAAGAGAATTCTGGTCATTGAATACAACATCTACATGAGACCATACAACTAACAAAGTCTCTGTCAAAGAAGCTCCTTTTCACAAAGTCTTTTTACACCTGCCCTGCTCCATCTTGTGTTCCCTATCC